>VXAZ01003885.1:329-178396 GCA_013399875.1 Gymnorhina tibicen
TGTGCTGGGACAGCGTGGGGTGCAGAGAGGGGTGCGGTGCGGGGCGCGGTGCTGAGCAGTGCCGGGGCGGTGCGGGGCGCGGTGCTGAGCGCTGGCCGTGCCGCAGGCTGGTGCACTCGGGGCCGGCCAAGGGCTCGGCGCTGTACGAGGCCGAGCGCTCCTTCGCGCTGCGCGCCGGCGGCCGCCTGGGCGTGCAGACCCATCTCTTCAGCCTGGAGAGCCCCCGAGAGCTTGCCCTGTGGACGCGGCTGCTGGTGGATGGCACCCACGGCGCCGCCGAGCTGGCCCAGGAGGTCTCGGCAGGTCAGCGGGGGGCCCGGGGGGGCNCTCGGCAGGTCAGCGGGGGCCCGGGGGGCCCGGGGGGCGCGGCGGGCCCCCCGGCTCACCCCTGTCCTGTCCCCGTCCCCAGCCTGCACGTGGAAGGGGCAGGACTGCACCCTGACCGTCCACATCGACAAGGGATTCACCATCTCCACGAGCGAGCCCGGGCTCAGCAGGACCATCCTGCTCCAGCAGCCCTTTGAGAAGCTGCAGATGTCCTCGGATGACGGCACCAAGATGCTCTACCTGGATTTTGGCGGCCCGGAGGGAGAGATCGTGAGTTGGCTTTGCCCTCAGCGGCCCTACCCACCAGTTCCAGGGCAAGAGGGGGAGCAGAGCACTCACGCTGCCCACAGCACCCGTCATGCCCGGCATGGGGGTGACACATGGCCCCATCTGCCTGCCTCAGCCAGGGTGCACAGCCTGGTACAGCCCTTCCCAGGGCCCCAGTAAAGCTGTGGTGGGTTTGGGGAGCTCTGGATGGTCCCTGGCTGAAAGCTGGCTGCTGCAGGAACAGCCCTTCCTGTTGCAAACATCTCTCCTTTCCTTTTTTGCAGCAATTGGACCTTCACTCCTGCCCCAAGACCATCGTCTTCATCATCCACTCCTTCCTGTCGGCCAAGGTGACCCGGCTGGGGCTGCTGGCGTGACAAGGAAGCGCAGCACCGGCCAGAACAGCCCAAGCCCCTGGCCCATCTATGCACCTCCCTCCTGGCCAAACCCAGCCCCGAGCCATCTCAAGGAGACTGCAGCCCCCATAGGATCATGCCACCCCCACCAAGGAAAAGCACCATCCAGCTGGGAAAAACCCCTCCCGGGGTGTTTGGGGGCAGCGGCGGGGTGAAACTCTCTTGGATGGCAGCACTGGGAGTTCTCCGGTGCCTTCTTCCCCTCCTGCCTCGGCGGCTGGAGAAGCCCGTTGGGAGCCCACAAGTGGACATGTGGCCATCACCCCAGTGCCTTGAGAGATGATATTTTCTGTACAAAGAACCCGTTTGTATCCATGTTTTATATTTATATTGCCCACTTCAGAACGCTGATGTGGCAGCTCTTCCCCACCTGGCTTGGACCCCTCGGAGAGTCCCCAGGTCCTGCAGCACAAGGACCTGTGTCTGTTTTCCAGACAGGCAACCCAAGGACTGGAGGCCAAAGCCAGCTCTAAAGTGCTAAAGGGACAGGAACTGCAAGATCAGCTGTATTTGCCAAATTTTTCTGTGTTGTATGGAATGGTAGGAACCACTTTTCTCTGTTGGAGCTGGACGGTTCGTGTGTTTTTGTGCACTCTGGGGTCATTTTATTTCTCGGTTTGGGGGGGAGGGTGGTCAGGTGGCTGCTGCGGAATGACTCCTTTTGTGAACCAAAAGATTCTTCATGAAAATGCCTTTTTTGGGGGGTTAAATAAACTTTGCAGATCACAACCAGCAGGAGCCAAGATCTGTCTCCTGGTTTCACTTGGAGAAGTAGAAAATCAGTTTGTGGGTGGTGCCTGGGCTGAGCATTGGGGTGTTTTCCACCAGGGGAAGGAACGGATTTGCCTGGAGGCTGCTGTGAGCTGGTGGTGCTGGGGACACTGGAGGGGGGTTCAGGTGGGGGCAGAAAGTCTTTTAAGGTGCCCAGCACCATGCTGGGAGTGGCAGAGAGGGCCATGCTGATCCCAGCACCAGCTTTGGTGATAACAGATGGGTTTGGATTCCCTGCACTTCAGGATGCTCAGTGGAAGGTGGGCATTGTTTCCAAACTCAAAAAAGTTCTACTTGCTTTTTGTATTTTTCCAGTAAAAGCAGCTGCCTGGCTGAGCAGCAGCAGAGGCTTGGAAAGTTGTTGGGATAACGGGAAAGGACTCCGTTTACATCACTGCAGTCCCACATTCTGGGTTAATCTCCTTTTGGACTGGCCCTGCCCATGGGGGAACCTGGAGTCTCCCAGGAAAGCCCTTAGCCAGGAAATAAAACACTCAGGCTGCAGGCAGAGGAACAGCAACTGATTAGCAGCAAAATAATATCAGAGAAGCCGTGGCTGCCCCTGGATCCCTGGAAGTGTCCAAGGCCAGGTTGGTCAGGGCTTGGAGCTACCTGGGATAGGGGAAGGTGTCCCTGCCCATGGCAGGGGGTGGAATGAGCTGGGCTTTAAGGTCCTTCCAACCCAGACCTTCTCTGATTCTGTGGTTTTTAGTGATGTCAGGCATCCTGCTGCCCTGTGCAGGAGGGAGGAGCTGGGGTGACACGCGTGCTTTTGCCATGTGCCGAACTGCACCCCAGGGCAGGGACTCCGCTGCTGTGGCAGCCTTTGGGGTGCAGGGGGAGAAGCTGCAAAAAAAGGAAGGAAATCCATGGAATTGAGAGCAACAAGGGCAGTGAGATGTGTGTGGTCTGGGCAGGGAGGAACCATAGAACCACAGGTTTGGGTTGGAAAGGACCTTAAAGGTCATCCAGACCCTTCTGCCATGGGAGGGGCACCTTCCACTACCCCAGATTGCTCCAAGCCCCATCCAACCTGGCCTTGGACACTTCCAGGGATCCAAGGGCAGCCCCAGCTTCTCTGGGCACCCTGTGCCAGGGCCTCCCCACCCTCACAGGGAAGAAGCAGCACAGGAACAGTTTATTTGGTGTAAGAAACAGTTCCTATGGGTGCATCAACACTCAGCTGCACAGCTCCGGGCAGGACAGGGTGATGGAGAGGAAGGGGATGTCCCGTTCCTCCCAGCACAGCCCCATGGCTGACAGCAGGAGTCTTTTATGATGAACAAGCCCTTACTTTTTATTGCACATAACTGTCAGATTTCCAGGAGACCTCGCAAAATGGATTTGCAAAAGAAAAGAAAGAGATCTCCCCCCGCCCCCGTTCCTAACTGTTAAATCAATACAAGTAATTTAGAAACAGATGGTGTATTTTTCTATGATCAAAAGCATGTCAGCACAAGGAAACACATTATTACTGCAATTTACCTTCCTCTTCCTGCCCTGCAGCCGTTACTCTTTGGGGTTCATTGCAATAAGAGAGGGAATCACTCCCAATCCAGAGCAGATTTCCTATTAATCTTATGGACCACAAACTGCTTTGACTTTCCCAGTGCTGCTCAGGTTCTGTCCTGCTCCATGCCTGAGCTGGGAAGGAAATAGCTCAGTTTGGAGCTGGATATTTATTTTCTTGGATTTCTTTGCATTTGGTGATGGTATGAGGATTTTTTTTCCCCTTCTACATTTCCTGGTGGTTTCTCAGCCTCTTCACCCTTCTGGCACCATCCGTCCCTTAACAGGATCCTTTCCCCAGAGATGCTCCTGCAAAGGGGCTGTGAATAAGACAATTGCCTCTTATGATGAGGGTCTGGAGCACCAGGAGCGGCTGAGGGAGCTGGGGAGGCTCAGCCTGGAGAAAAAGGAGGTTCAGGTAGCTGGAGATCTCTCCCTAAGCTCAGCAGTATCTTGGATTCCTGGGAAGATGTCTGGAGGGGTGCTGTGAGCACCCTGGGGACCTTGGGTGTTTTCCAGGCTCGTACCATAGAATCAAGGCCAGTGCTCATCACTGACCCCAGAGTCTTAGGGGAAAAAACATTGCAATTATTCCCTAAAACTCCTAGTTTTCCTAAAATTTCCAATGCTCATTGGTGTAAATGTCCAGATATATTCAGACATCTGGAATCACTGAATTTCTCTGTCCAGGGAAGATTTTGGGGTTGACAGCAGGGGCTGGATCCCAGTGCAGGATGGCATCTGTATGGAGTGATGAACATTCCTGCTTGGGACCACCACACTATTCCCTGGAGAGGAGTAGAAGCTCCTAAAGGTTTTATTCTGCCAGGCAGAAGGACTAATATTTTTAAAAGCAGCTTAAAATAAATATAATGAACTCTGCTTACAGAGCTGGGATGATGGGAATGGGCTCAGGTTAAAAGCAGATTTCCTCAGCTTGGTCACTTTGAGGCAGCTGGAGTTTTATTCGGTCACCATGACTGAAACAGTTCAGGGCAAGGGGAATTTTGAGTGGTGGGGAATGGGAAAGGAGGAGGGAAAATATCCCTCTTGTGCTCTCTGTGTGGACCTCTTGGGATGCTGTTTGCCAGAGTAGGGCCAAAATGGGGAATGGAAGTGGAGGCACAGAGACTTTGGCATCAAAGCCCGAGCCATGCATGGAGAGAGGTGGTTGATGCCAGTGGGGTGACAGCAGCCCAGTTCTGGTGCAATCCCTTCCCCTTTGGGAGCAAATCCAGCCAGGCTGTGTCGAGGTGAGCTCTGCTTCCTCCACAGGGAAACCCAGCACTGTCGGCATCCCCGGCAGCAACGTCACGAGCAGGAATTTCCCCCAGAAATGGCTTTTCCAGGTTGTGAGACCTGAAAAACAGCCCTGACTGAAGGAGCTGGAGAGGGAAGAGAGAGATGCAGCGGGAAGAGTGATTAGGTTGTCCCCAGGTGTTTGCTCACCCCTGGCAGAACACAGTTCCCTTCCCGACACCGCTTGTACTTTCCATTAGTCAGCTCTGACCTTTCAGTGCCGTAATCAAACAAGACAACCCAACACTTAAATCTGAGCATTTAGTGCTGACATTTACAATTGGTTCTTGAGTTGGAGAGACCGAATGAAAATTTCCTGGCAGGCAGCATGCCGCAGGGCAGGGGAATCAAATAATTCCTCTGCTGGACTGCCAATGTGCCAGCCCCCTTTGGCTGCCCGGTGCAGCGGGGGGTGTTTGGGCTAGAACAGTGTCATTGGAAAGTCAATATTCACCTGGAGCTGGTGTGATCCCACTGACATTGCCCCGTCAGGGCACGAGGAAACTGGGTTTGGCATTTGGTGGGTGTAAACAGGAGAGATCTTCCCCAGGAGGGAGCCCTGCATTTAACTGTGTTAAATGTTCGGGACCCGAGGCTGTAATGAGGATGTTTTCTCTCATTCAGCCTTGGCTGATTCCTTGCCTGGAAAACGAGCACTTGGTGCATCCCGTGGCACATTCCTTGGTGCATCCCATGGCACATCCCCTGGCAACAGAAATTCAGATGTTGTCACCCCAGCTCTGCTGCTCATCTGCTTTGGGAGCAGGGCTGGGTTGGCTTTGTGCCTCAGTTTCCCTTTCTGTATAATGGGCACATCCCTGCTCCCTCCCAGCATGCGCTGACAGCAGAGGAGCACAATCCTGCACCATGAAATATCCCAAGGAATTAAATCTTTGGGAAAGTTCCTGTAACATCCTTGTCCATGTGTGATCCCTTACCAACTGTAAATGTTATAGCAGTTGTCTGTAAGGAAATGCTGGAGTGAAAACTGGAATTATTCTATCTATCTGTCTATCTATCTATCTATCTATCTGTCCATCCATCCATCCATCCATCCATCTGTGTCTCAATTTAATACATCTATTTAATTTCCCTCTGTGTGTTCTCAAATAGATGAGGTTTCAAGAGGCTCAGGACCGGAGTGGGGCTCAATTGACAACCAGAAGATAAAGGTTTGTTTTACAGCAATGGGATGAAAAGCACAGAAAATTGGACTTGGTTTTATAACACTCATTCAGGAGTCCAGAAATGGGATTTAATGTATGATGTGGTGAGATACAGATGAGACCTATTCAGAGTTCCCGTGTTTTTGTTATATTATATGTTATCAATGCTGCACGGGAGATTTTTTCCTCCCCAAAAAAATTCCTTCTGAAAGCAGAAGGTTGTTTCTGAAGGCTTTGCTGTACTGGTGACACATCCATATGCAGTATAAATGACCTGTTGTTTCAGCAGATGATAATGGGAATAAATATCAAATTAAAATAAAATAAAATCAAACCATGTAGATCAGGAAAAATTGCAGAATTTCCAATACCCAGAAAGCTCCTGCTCCAGCAAAGGGCACGTAGCCATGGCAACGGGAGCCCTCACTGTCATGATAATAAAAAAATATATTATTCTAGGAGAGCTCTTAAAAGGGAAATATACATTTCACTGAGGTGGATGATAAAATATTGTGCAGCAAAGTGAGGAATGAGCCAGAGGAGGCCAGAAAGTGATCCCGGCAGTTCTGCCACCTTCCGCAGGCAGGGACGGGGATGCAGCCCCGGCAGGAGGATGGGGAGGCATCCCATGGCCACGTCCGGGAGTTGGTGTTTGCTGACCCTTGTGGGTCCTTCCAGCTCAGGATATTCTCTGATGCAGGACTCGGCTGCCTCCACCTCCTTCCCGTTCCTGTGCCGTGACCAGGAGAGCACCGGGGCTGAGTGAACCCTGGTGTGCACCCGGAGCGATGCAGATCCCTTGGGAAAGGCTGGAGATGGAGGGGCTGTGCTGCTGCAGTGCAGGGGAGCCCCGGGAGCCCCGCTGGGGTCTGGTGGCAGCAGCCAAAGCTCCGGTGTCAGTAGGGGAATCCTCATGGCATCACATCCCCCCAGACAGCAGGGACACGTGCAGCCCTAGGAGCTGCAGCAGCTTTTGGGGAAGGCTTTGAGCTTTTGGCAAAGAGAAAATTGTGGCGAACAAGCATATTGGCTGAACTTTTCCTGGGTTTGAATTTTGTAAACGGGCTGAAAAACAGTGCTGGCGAGTCAGCATTTCCCTGGTGGTGAAAAAGGGATGTGTTTGCAGAAAACTTTGGGAAAAGGGAGAGAAGAAAAAAGCTGCATTTTTCCCTATAGGATACCCAGGATTTTGTACCCAGCAAGAGGCCAGGGGTGACCTCCTCAGTGGAGAAGTCCGGGTGGCTGAATCTGCCTGAGGTGGGAGGCAGGGCTGGGAAAACCACCCTGCTCCAGGTGTGGAGCACCTGGCTGCACTGCCATGTCACCATGCCCTGGCATCTCCAGACAGGGGACATCTTGTGTCCTGGTGGCTGCAGAACTGTCCATGGAGGAGCAGATCTGAAGCACAGGGGAGGGAGGGATGTCCTGGCAGCCACAGGAGCCTGCGAGTGCTGGGGCTGCTCAGCGCTTTGGGGCTGTTTCATGGCTCTCTCTGGATTTTGGGCTTCAGTCTGGGGCATCTCAAGGTCCTACCTGCTGACAGCATTGAGGTGTGGGGTAAAAAGATCCCCATGGGGCACCCTGATCTGAACCCTTCTTGTGGGTGCTCTCTGCAGTGTGGAGGGGGGAACATGACCTAGGAATGGAGAGAGAAAGGGAAAAAATTGACCCAAGAAATATAGGCTGCATCCTCCCTGCTGTGACCTCTCTGCTGTTGGGATGCCTTAATGGGTCACAGGGTGGGATTCTTGGAGTTTTGTGCAGGGCCAGGAGCTGGACTTCCATAACCCTTGTGGGTCCCTTCCACCTCAGGATATTCCACGATTCTATGAATCTGCGAACTGTTATTTCTCCCTCCTCCTGCTGCACACTGCCTGTGGTGGCCCTTCCATGCTCACACCCACCCAGGACACACAGGCAGCACTGTCCCAGGAAACCTCTCCTGGCAAAACACCTGGAAATATTTTTGGATCCTCCTGAGTGCTGAGGGAAGGGAGATGGCATCCCTGGATGCTACTGGCACTCTGTGCCCCTGCAGGGCTCCCTCTCCAGGGGCGAGCACAGACCCGGGGCTGAAATAATCTGCTGCCCAGAGAAAACCCTCCGTGGGCATCCTTGCAGCTGGGAGAAGTCATCCCACGGATATCTTGGAGGAAATATCCTGGATCTCTTGGGAGTCAGAGATAACACAGGACTTGGGCCCTGCAGCTTGGCTCCACTACCCAGCAGCACATTCCCATGCCAGGGATGCTGTCTCAGCTCGGGGGATGAGAGTGGAGCGGATGGTAATTCCCATAACCTTTATGTTTAGAGGGAAGGAAGAGCAGTACAAGTTGCCACTACAGCCAGTGGCATGTCCAGCACCCCCTGTGCTCATGCTTTGAGCATATTCCCATCAAAACTCCGAGACCAGGGAGCTGAGGAATCCCAGCCCTATAACCTGGGCTTGAGGCACCTCCACATCCTGCAGCCAAGGGGGAATTTCCTCTGAGTCCCACTGGACATGATTTCCAACCTCCTCAGCCTCCCCTTTTCCCTCGTGGGGTGGCACTGATATCCATGTTATTTTAGCCTAAAGCAGGAATTGAGATTCTTGGCTCCAGGATTGTGTTAGTGCCCAGCACGGCCCAGCAGAGCTATAAATATATAAATACCTCCCTTCTCCATTAGAGAGCAAATCCAAAATTGCATCCAAAGCCACCAGCAACAGGCCAGAGTGTGGCTCTCTAGCCAAATTGATCTCAGGGCTCTGAAAATTTAGGAAATGTCTGTTTCAGGCATCCCAAAATATCAGTGTTTTTTTTTCCTTCCATTAAATCTGTCGACACAGAGTGCAAAATAGGTGCCGTTCATAAAAATATTCCTGAAACTTGGCCAGAGCAGAAGGGTGGGAGCTGGCTGCTGGAGGCTGGTGGCAGCAGGGGGACGCGGGGGCTTGGTCTGTCCCCCTGTCACCCTCTCTGAAGGGACCCCCCCCTGCAGAGCCGGCAGGTCTGGCTGCTGCTCTCCTTTCGGTGCAGCTGGAAAACGGGCACGGGAAATGGGATAAAGAGGGAGAGGAGGGATTGGAGACCCTCCGAGCATCTCCTTCCACTCCGGCGGTCACCCGTGCTCCGGCTCGGCACCGTGCCGGTGGCGAGGGGGATTTTTTTTGGCTCCAAACCGGCGATTTTGGTTTGAGTTCACCGTTTTGCCCAGGGCGCTGCAGGGGGAGCTCGTGCCGTGCGGCTGCTCCGTCCCTCCGCATCCCGCCGGGATTCGGCCTCCTGCTCTCAGGAAGTTGTTTCAACTGAGCCCAAGTTTCGTATCGCGCAACTAATCGAGGAGAAATTGAGGGTGCTGACGTCTCGCTGCGAATGGTCCCGCTGCTGGCCGGGACAGACGGTCCGGGAGGTCAATAGCAGCTGGAGACTGGGAAAGCCTGGAGAAAAAAGGCTCCGGGGAGACCTTGGAGTCCCTTCCACTGCCTTAAGGGGCTCCAGGAGAGCTGGAGAGGGACTTTGCAGAAAGGCGTGGAATGACAGGGCGAGGGGAAATGGCTTCCCACTGCCAGAGGGCAGGGTTAGATGGGATATTGGGAAGGAATTGTTCCCTGTGAGGGTGGTGAGGCCCTGGCACAGGGTGCCCAGAGCAGCTGTGGCTGCCCCTGGATCCCTGGAAGTGCCCAAGGCCGGGCTGGACAGGGCTTGGAGCACCCTGGGATAATGGAAGGTGTCCCTGCCCATGGCAGAGGTTGGAATGAGATGATCTTTAAGGTCCCTTCCAACCCAAACCATTCTGGGATGATTCTGTGATAACTCCAGAGCTTCAGCTGGCTGGAGAACTGCTAAATCCTGAAATGAGCCAGAATGAGCTGCAGGATTTGGGCTCAAGGTGCTCAAGCATCATCTGAACTGATGGGCAGTTCAGATTTCTGGTTTTCTGGGTTCTTGTGCCCATTCCCAGAAGAAGCATTCGGCCCTTTGAGTGTTTGCTGACACTCACAAAACACCCCAGACCTCGGGCTGCCCTTTATGGGACCAGCTTTCCTCCTTGCTCCAGTGAAAACTTCCTGGGAGATGGGCAGAGGGTGGAGGGGGCAGCAGAGGCTGTGGTGACTCCGCAGCTCTCTTTGGGAGGCGGTCTGGATCTCAGGGTGCCGCTGGGCAGTCCCGGGATTTTTAACAAAGAGGGAGAATTTTCCCCTGGGCTTTACTTTCCCTGCAGCCACAGCAGGTTCAGCATTGACTGCGTGCAGGGGGAGAGGGGAAGGTGCCAGGGTGCTCAGTGGGGCTGGAGTCAGGGGCACATCCCCGTACCCCCAGCTCTTGGCACACCTTTGAGAGGTGTGAGCCTCCCATCCTCCCGTGCCCAAGGAAAATTCAGCTCAGGGAAAACCCAGCTCAAGGAAAAGTCAGCTCAAGATTCTCCCTGGGATGTTTTAATTCCTCTCAGCCTTTACCTTGTCTGAGGTAACCTTATTTTCCTGCTCATAGTTCCAAGGTTTGCTCTATGTTTTAATTCCTCTCAGTCTTCACCTTGCCTGGTGCATCCTTATTTTCCTGCTCCTACTTCCAGTCTTTCCTCTGGATCAGGACCAAAGCAGCAGCTCCTGGGAGAACCACAGACTCCTCTTGGCATCAGTGCAGGTATCTTGGATACAAACCCCATGAAAACTGGCTAAACAAGGAGGTTAAATAAATATGTGCAGACCTATTTGTGTGTCTTCCACTGCTTGCTCTGGGGAACAAGCAGAAAGAAATTAAGGAATTAGGAGTGACTTATCCACCAGGAACACTCTTTAGTCTTTTATCTGTATTCCTCATAGGTGCTGTTTTCATATTAATATGAAGACCGTATGTACATAGGAACTTAAAGCACAGGAGATAGAAAGGGCATTGGATAAATTGGAGATAATTTAGCTTTTATATGTACACAAATATAGATACACACATCATTACCATTTGATTTATGCGGGTGTGTTTACACATACAGATCTTATATTTACATATTTATAGAAATGCTGGATGTATTGGGTCCTGTCAGAGACGGCTTTCAGATAAAAGAAGCCCAGTGAGCTAAATGGATGTAAAAAAGGAGCAAACAAATAGAAAATAATGATAAATCAATAGCCTCACCTTTTTCTTCTGTTACTAAAAGTAAATTACATTGCTGAACAAATACACGTTTTACCCCACAGGCTGCTGTAGAAGGTGGTCACAAACAGCCTTCCCTCTTCATCAGCTTGATGGGTTTATGTTTTTCAAACAAAAAAAAAATCACAACTTTCCTTGGAAACCAAGCCACAAGTACGATTTTGCCCCAAAATCCACTTTTCCACCTCATTATCCTCGTTGGAGCTGTGGTTTGATGCCCTGGAGGCAGAGCCCAGTGCCTGCCTTGACACGGTGGAGCTGTGATGGGAATTGGAGACGGGATATGGTGGGATTGTGACTGGAATCAGAGCAGCTTTCACCAAGTCTTTCTTCCCAGTGGAACCAGACAGTTTTGCCCAGGGAAAGTACAGCCAGATCAGACATCACACACTGCTGCTCCTCTCAGTGTGCTCGTGGAAGAGGCTGGAGAATTGGAAAGAGGAATTTTTAGCACTGAAGTGGAATTTCACACCTTTTCTGAGATGATATTTCGGTTCTTAGCTTTTTTTTTTTTTTTTCCTTTTTCCTGCTAATGGTTCTTGGTGTTTCCAGACTGAATTGAACATAAACTTTGAACTCTAGATGCTCTCCTGAAGGGCAAGGTCTGGTCTGGACCCTCACCCCAAGGATCTGGCAAAATAAATGTGAAATCACTTATTCTGTGCAGGTGAAAATCTCCCAAGTGTTGTTCAGATGCTGGATTTTTGGAGTGGCTTCTCTTCTCCAGACAAGACAATGCGAGATGGTGTTTGGAGACAAAAATATCATGAGAAGAGCAAAACCCAGCCCTTGTCAGGTCTGCTTGTGCCCTCTCTGCAGCAGATGGTGCCTCTCGGCTCCCTTTGAATTGCTCTCAGTACATTACTTGGTTTTCAATTTCATTCCCTTTCCTAGGAGCAAGCTCAGCTTTATGTTTCCCTTTTAAGCTGATTGAAATAAAGTATTTGAACAAATGTCATGGGCACTTAGAAATCTCTCCTCTGTTTACTCTCCTTTGCTTTCATTCTGTCCACCCTCTGCAGCACTGGCTCTTAAAGCCTTGAGTGCTGTCTATTGAAATTAATGTATCTTGCAGGCAGGATACCGGACAAATTCATTAATTTTTTTGTATATTGGAAATATGCCTTTATGAAGCCTCTGTTCATGTTTTCCTGATGGTTGAATAGCTGGGCTTTATGAGCCATCAGCAAAGAGATGGTGGCTCCTTGAGATCCATTAGGTCCATACCTCCGGGAGTGTGGTCTTCATCCAACAAACACTTAGAGTCAGTACAGAAAACAGGCCCCAAAAAGGAAGTTTTGTGCTCTTCCCAACTTCCTTTAAACATCCATCATTGCCTCCATAACTCCTGGAGATCCACGAGGGCAAATCTGGGGGCGATTTCCACTTCAGAATGGTGTTTTTGCTGTTCCAGCTCCCCTGGAGGCTGCACGGTCTCTGGACAGCCCCATCCCTGGAGCTGGAGCTGATGCACCTTCTTTCAAGCCATGCTGTCACCATAACCACTCGGATCATCCTCCTCCCTTCCTCCCTTCCTTCCTTCCTTCCTTCCCTTCACCCTCAGGAGATGCTTGTCCCTGTCACTGTGGGATCCCATGGAGGAGCTGCTCACCAGGGACACGTGAAAAAGGAGTGGATGAAGGGTTCTTCTCATGGAAATTTGGGACTGAATAAGAGAACCTGGGGGTTGTCCAGGACTTGTGGGGTGTTTAGAGGAAGGGCCAAAGGAGGTGGAAATGTCAAGGTAAGAACATGGGCAAAGGGGGACAACAGCAGCTGGTACTGAGGAAGGTGGTCCTGTGCTGCTGAGTAGGACAGAAGTCCAAGAGGACAGTGGGACAGGGAGGGCAGATTTTAGCTGCAGGTGTGCACCCTGTAGCCCATCCTGCCTGCTGCAGCCCCACTGCATCCTGCAGTCATGGAGTCACCCAGGTGGGAAAGGCCCTCCGAGATCAGCCAGTCCAACCATTAACCCAGGAGATGCCTGATCCTGGGGCACAGAGCTCTTACAGTGCCTTGCACTGTGGCATGAGGTTGGCACCCACTGGGACAGTGTCACTGTGCTTCTCCAAGCAGAAAAGTCCATAAGCCTTTGGTTGAAACCTTTTATTGAAAGCTTTGATTCCCCAGGGCAATGGGAGCAGTTCTAGGCATTATCCTCTTCCAAGAGGACTGTCAGAGCTCTGAGGACACTCCTAAGCCCTGTCCAACCTGGCCTTGGACACTTCCAGGGATCCAGGGGCAGCCACAGCTTCTCTGGGCACCCTGTGCCAGGGCCTCAGCACCCTCTGAGTAAAGAATTTCTTCCTAACATCCAATCTAAACCCGGTCTCTGTCAGTGGGAAGCCATTCTCTCTTGTCCTGTCACTGCAGGCCCTTCTCAAGGGTCTCTCTCCCTCTTTCTTGTGGGCTCCCTTCAGGAACTGGAAGACCACAATTAGGTTGCCTCAAAACCTTCTCTTTTCCAGGCTGAACAACCCCAGTTGTCTCAGCCTTTCTTTGTAGCAATCCCTCTCACCAACTTCGTGGCCTCCTCTGGACTTGCTCCAACAGTTCCAGGTCTTTCTCATGCTGGGAACCCCAGAGCAGGGAGGCAGCCCTGCAGGTGGGGTCTCACCAGAGTGAATCCCATCCCTGGGGGTGATTAGGGTTGGGATTATCACTTCCTCTGGGTGTGATATCCTCAAGCCCCTCCATAGCTGGGAGCTCTGTTCCTGCACTCTGCAAACCCCTCTGGTTTCCCCAGGAAGTCGCCCACTCCATGTTTCCAGGGCTCTGAGCACAGATGTGTTTATTTAACTGATTTTCATAGGTTCCTTCCAGTGATGCAGAGAGAGTGAGAGAGCTGTGTACATTAAATGAAGGCAGTGTAAAAAAATCAATTTAACTCCCATCTGAGCTGCACGGGGAAGGGAATAAATTGGAAATTATTTTTAAAATGACAATTTGCATTGTTCCCGCTGCCAGCTGGACCAGTTCCTTCTGCTGCGTGAACTGCAGCCCTGGATGGAAGTACTGGAGGCTCAAGCAGCTTCAGAGAACATAAAGACCAGCAAAAATAGTTGAAAAGTACACCCAGGAATGCTGATTTCAGGCAGGAATGAGGAACACTGGCTGTCCAAGCCCTTGGCTTGCAGGGGTGGATGTAGCTACACATCAAATCCTCACCTTTGCCTTTGGAGCCCTTGGGATGGGCCCATGGAGGGGAGGATGGCGTTCAGCTGATGCCACCTTCCAGTCCCTGGTCTGTTTGCTGCTTTAATATGAACTTTCTTGGTTTCAAAAGCTCTTGAATGTGCTTTTTTCCCCTCCCTCTGCCGCTGGAAAGTTCAGTGAAAACACCACTCTTTCATTCGAAAGAAATGGTTCATTTTAACAAAAAGGTTTTGAGTCCTTTTCTTTGCAATTTCTTGCAAAATGTCACGTGTGATTATTTGTCATGGAAACAGGTTAGTGGCCAAAATAGATGCAGAGATCAGACTTGAAGGACCTGGATGTGGCACCAGATTTGTGCTCTTGGACTACCAGGGGTGTCAAGGAAGCCACTGTCCCTGTCACTGTGGGATCCCATGGAGGAGCTGCTCACCAGGGACACGTGAAAAAGGAGTGGATGAAGGGTTCTTCTCATGGAAATTTGGGACTGAATAAGAGAACCTGGGGTTTGTCCAGGACTTGTGGGGTGTTTAGAGGAAGGGCCAAAGGAGGTGGAAATGTCAAGGTAAGAACATGGGCAAAGGGGGACAACAGCAGCTGGTACTGAGGAAGGTGGTCCTGTGCTGCTGAGTAGGACAGAAGTCCAAGAGGACAGTGGGACAGGGAGGGCAGATTTTAGCTGCAGGTGTGCACCCTGTAGCCCATCCTGCCTGCTGCAGCCCCACTGCATCCTGCAGTCATGGAGTCACCCAGGTGGGAAAGGCCCTCCGAGATCAGCCAGTCCAACCATTAACCCAGCAGGACCACGTTCACCACTAACCCACGTCCCCAAGGGCCACATCCACGCATCTTCTGAGCACCTCCAGGGATGAGGATTCCACCACTGCCCTGGGCAGCTGTTCCGGTGCCTGATCACCCTTTCAGTGAACAAATTAGCCAAACATCCAATCTAAACCTCCCCTGGCACAGCTTGGGCCTTCCTCTCCTCCTGTCCCTATTCCCTGGGAGCAGAGCCCGACCCCCCTGGCTGCCCCCTCCTGTCAGGGAGTTGTGCAGAGCCACAGGGTCCCCCGTGAGCCTCCTTTTCTCCAGGCTGAGCCCCTTTCCCAGCTCCCTCAGCTGCTTCTGGGGCTCCAGCCCCTTCCCCAGCTCTGTTCCCTGCCCTGGACATGCTCCAGCCCCTCAATTTCATTCTCGTAGCCAAGGGAAGCCCAGCTGTATCCAGGTCAGCCCCACAGCATTGGGCTCGTCCTTAGGCCCGGTTTCTCACTGCTCATGACCCTCCAGGCCCTGGAACCAGCAGTTTTAGACAGAGCTTGGTACCCTGGAGTTGATGAATGTTCAGAAATCCTCATTTGTGACACCCATTGTGTGAATAACTAGAAAAGCCTGTATTTACAGTCTTGAGTTCTGGCTGCTTGATTTTGTTTTCTGAGCTTGCAGCGTTTCCATTTTCAGCCTTCTCCTTAAAACCAAAGGTTAATTTTTTTGCCTCACATAAGTGAGTGGCCACTGGCCAGAGAAGGGGCTTTGCAGCTGCATGGGAAAAGAAAGGGCCGAGCCCTGTAAGGCAGAGGGACCAGCAGCCTGCGCTCAGGGATGGGTTCAGCCTTTGCAGCTGCAGTGGGGCAGGTCCAGCTCAGCCCTTTCCCCTTGCAGGGCTCAGCTCTGCAGCCTCTGGGAACCTTTTTGCCCCCAGGTGCTGATTTTGGGGTACCAGCTGCTCCTGGGGCTGCTGACTGGTTTCCCCAGCTGTGACAGGGTCCTGTCCCCATACCAGGGAGGCTGCGGTATGATGGGGGTGACAGGACGACTTTCCTGAAGTGATGCCAGAATCTGGGCTTCCCTCCAGACCTGGGATGCCTTTAGGACAGGAGATGCTTTGGTGCCAGAACGTTTCAGCCCCAAGCTCAGGGTTAACTCTCTGGTGGTTGGGAGGGGGGAAGGGTTAAGCTTTCAAAACCAGAATACTTTATTTTTGCAAGCAAAAATTCACACTCTCCACCCAAACCAACATTGAAGGCTGGGGTTTATTTGAGCCTGTCAGCTCTGCTTTGCTCTCCCTTGTTAAAAAACCCCACCGCTCCCCGCCTGAAAAAGTGTCAGAGGGAAATTGAAAAATAACATTTCCCCCTTTTCCCGCTGCCACACCTGCTGTCCTTCGCCAGCAACTGGCATTGCTCCAGCGTCTTGACAATCTCTGAGCCAGTGGGTGCTGCTGGAGCTGCGTACAAGTGGCTGGGTGGGATCCCGGCTGCTCCTGGGGGCTGCATCTCCCCGGAGACCCCACCTCTGTGGGGAGTTCTTCCTTCTGTAAGTGGAGGGGATAAGGAAAAGGAAGGGGAGAGTGTGGTACGGGCGTTATAAAGATTGAAAGACTCAGATAAGAACCACAAGTGCCCCGAAAGCACTGGAATCTCATCACAGCGATACCGAGAACAGCGGCACGAAGCGTGGCTGGGTGCAGCGGCAGTTGCAGTGGCTTCACCTACTCAGCAGCTTAAAAGCATGGAAAGAAGTTAAAAGCCGAGTCACCCGCACCTTTTATCACCTTATTATCAGCTGTGCTACAGGTGCTGCCACCTCCCCGCTGCCTGCAGGGACAGCAGGTCCAGGTTTGCTTGGTTTTGTCACATGGCTGAAAAATCAGGGACACACAACACCCCTGAAAAGTGCCCGCTGATAGAGGTGGGGAGAGGCGCGGCCAACCTGAGCACCCGAATCTTGTTGGGTTCAGCTCACCCACCTGGAATCTCCTATCACCTCATAGCCGGAATAACAGCACAGAATCATGGACTGGGCTGGGTTGGAAGGGACCTTAAAGCTCATCTTGTTCCAACCCTCACCGTGGGCAGGGACACCTTCCACTATCCCAGGCTGCTCCAAGCCCCGTCCAACCTGGCCTTGGACATTTTGAGGGATCCAGGGGCAGCCACAGCTTCTCTGGGCAAACAGCATCCAGGCTGGAAAACCCCCGAGCCATTTTGCTGGTGACTGTGGCCCGTGTGTTCTCCAACAGAGTTCCCTTTGCTGTGGATACCAGCACCAGGCCCAGCCAAAGCTCTTCCTCACATCCCGGGGCTGAGCTCACCCAGGCAGGACCAAGGAAGGGTTTTGCCAGCCCAGGGACACAAAAGCACCCTGGCACCAGGGAAAGCAAAGGTGTCTTGGCAATTACTTCAGCACTGAGCCTGCAAGTCTGCTGGTTTTGTTCGTGCTCATCTGAAAGCCTTTGACACATTTGAGCTGCATGTTTCTTTTATGAATATGCAAATCAAAGCAGAGAAATTACAGATAATGATATGTAGTCAAAACTTTTCAGAAGTTAATGCATATTCCTTATTTTGCAGATTTCTATCACATTTGTATTTGCAAAATAGATGAGATAACGCCGCTGGAGAGAACAGCTTTCTTGTCACCGAAGCAGCAGTACACCTTTCAGATCCCGCTCTGGATTGCTGCCAGCTCCCTTCCCACTGTCAGGGGCCCTCAGCAGCATCCCGGGGTGCTGAGGCAGAGCTGAGCTGCCCCTTGGTTTCAAGGGCTGTGTGTTGGCCCCAGGCACTGCAGGTATCCCATGGCTGGTGCCATGATCCTACTGCAGGACTGGGACACAACCCCGTGCAGAAAACCATTCTGGGTTCAGCTTTCCCAGGCAGGGGAGCACCAGGGTTGCCTGCATGGGGTGCCTGGCACTTTGGAGATCAGCCACAGTGGCCTGTGAAGCCCAGAAGGGTTTCCTTGGAAAACAAATTACTCATTTGCTCCTTTGTTGCTGTTGGGCCTTGCTACAGGCCTTGCTACAGGCCCAACTTTAGGCACATGACGGTAATATAATGCCAATGCCATAAAATACTTTTAAAATGAGGGTGTCTTTCCACAAAGCAATTCAGTACTTTTCCAAAGTGAAGTTTTCAAAATAACTCCAGTCTGGTGTGGTTTCTTGTTAAAGGGAGGTGTTGTACATGAAATCTACAACCCCAAATATTTGGCTTTATTCTTGTGGTTTAACCCCAGCTGGAAGCTCAGCACCACACAGCTGCTTGCTTATTCCCCCATGCCCATGGGATGGGGAGGGGAACCAGAAAAATAAAACACCGAGGGGTTGAGATAAAAAGTTTTATAATTGAAATAAAGTAAAACAATAATATAACAACAACAACTGTAATTAAAAGGGAAATAACAAAAACAGAGAGAGAGGAATAAACCCCAAGAAAGACAAGTGGTGCCCAGTACAGTCACTCACCACCCACTGACCGATGCCCAGCCCATTCCCCAGCAGTGATAGCCCCTCCTGGCCAGTCCTTTCCCAGTTTCTCTACTGGGCATGATGGTCTATGGTATGGAATATCCCTCTGGACACTTGGGATCAGCTGTCCTGGCCATGCTCCCTCACAGTTTCTCCTGCTGGCTGGCAGAGTATGAGACACTGCAAAGTCCTTGATTTAGGGTAAGCACTCCTTAGCAACAACTAAAACATCGGTGTTATTCTCAAACTGAACCCAAAGCACAGCACTGACCAGCTACTGAGAAGAAAATTAACTCCATCCCAGCTGAAAGCAGGACAATTCTGCTTCAGGAGGAATGTCAGAACTCCACCGTTGTGTGGGAAATACAGGGTTTGACCAGAATGCTCCTGGTTTAGACCCATTTACTGCTGTTCCTGTGATGTTCGCTATCACCAGCTGAGACGCAGTGCTCATTTCTGCCTGCTCTTCACTTCCTTCCACTCCTTCCAGAGTGCCCAGCGTGGGGCAGACACTGTTCCCTGGGACCTGTGTGGGCTGTACGAGCTGGGTCCATCCCTTTGGTCATCAAATATTCCATGGCAAGTCCATGGGGGCTGACCTGCAGGACCTGGGCTCCTGTCAGTCTCTTGCCCAGGCTCTCTGCATGCTGCTGGGCCTCCTATAGCCCTTGGCTTGTGGGCTGGGGGCTGCCTGCCCCCCACCCTGCTCCCAGCTGTTTAATTAGAGTCACAGAGTCATCCTCAGTTCCATGCTGTCTGCTGCATTCCCAGCTCATCCCCACCAGCAGAGGAACCAGGGTTGCCATGAGGACACCCATCACCCATGGTGGAGGGTACTCAAGAGAGCATCTCCGCCCCTCCCCGTTCCGCTGTGGTGGGAACCTGACCCTTTTCTGCTCAGTTCTGCCCCGAATTAATGTCACCACCTTTAATAGCGCGTGTGGGTGAGCCGCTCTCAGCACGCGACGCCGGCGTCAAGTAGGCTGCGGAGCCTCCCTCCCTCCCTTCCCCCTCCTCCTTCTCTCTCTTCTTGCAAACACCTACATCCTTCCTGTATTGTTTCAAACCGCAACACCATGAACTGAGCAGCAAAGCTGTGAGCGCAAAGGTCTGCGGGGGGAGGTGGACCCTGCGCCTCGGGCACCCCACCTCCCCCTGCAAATACCACCGGAAACCTCCGTCCTGCTGCTTGCATAACCGGGCCTGGGCTGCTCACCCCAAAAGGGCAGCGCTGCCCTGAGCCCCTGACCGTGTCCAACCTTTTTTGGTCATCGTGTCCCTCGCTGTGGGACCTGTGGCGTGGGGCTCCTCTGCTTCTGGGAGCTCCTTGCTGGGTTCTCACCAGCACTTATTTTAGCAAAGAGCTTTTTTTTCAAGTTTCTGCAAGTCTTGTCTCTCCTCCAGCTGTTGTTGGGCCACCTCTGATGCAGCTCTGGAATGGTTTGGGTTGAAAGGAGCATTAAAGCTCATCTCATTCCTCCTCCTGCCATGGGCAGGGACACCTTCCACCAGACTGGGTTGCTCCAAGCCGCATCCAGCCTGGCCTTGGACACTTCCAGGGATGGGATGTTTGCAGTTTTCACACGTGTCCTTCTGCCAAAGCATTTTTTCTCTGAGTTCCTCTGGTCCCTCTCCACCCTGCGTGGAAGGAAGAGCATTAACAGGAGCCTCATGAGCTCCTCAGGGTTTTCACAGAGACAAGGCCAACAAAAAAGAGCTAAATGCATCTCCCAGGCTTGGTCCTGTGACTGTTACAGCTGTGTTTTGCACAGATGCGGTTCAGCACAGCTGCTCGTGCTCTGCTCTCCCAGCCCCAGAGTTACTGAGTCCTGGACAGTCACCAGACAGGAATGGTCACTCTTGTGCTTGGAGCAACCTGGGACAGTGGCAGGTGTCCCTGCCCATGGCAGGAGGTGGAACAAGATGATTTTTAAAGTCCCTTCCAACCCAAACCCTTCTGTGATTCTGTGATATGGTTCTATAAATACACAAAATACCTGTTGTGGTCACACCAGGCGCTCTGAGGTCTCTCCACGTGCACTGCTGGGGCTGTGAAATGTACCTCTGCCCCACCATGAGCAAGGAAGAGATGCGGGCATAAAACGTCTGGTGACGATGTGGTCTGTGTGCCCCAAAGCTCCTGTGCCAGCCCTGCCCCACAGGTTCCCCAGCCCTGCCCTGCTGAGCCCGCTGTGCATTCGGTGTCATGCTGGCAGTAGATGATACTCACTGCTGCTTCAAACCCCAGAGCAGATTTTGTGCCTAAAACATCATAATTGATGGGAGGAATGGTGGAAAGCTGCAGCAACAGAAGGCTCCCGTGGCTCTCCAGGAACTGCCAGCTGAGCTCTGTATCACCCAGCTTCGAGGAAAACCTTCACTCATGTTGGTTTTTCACAGCCAAACTCTTCCCTTGCACCTGGCAAGGTCAAGCCAGTTCCCAGACAAGCAGCGCCTAATGGGATTTGGTTCTTGGAGGTTATCTTAGGGCAAATACTTAGGTCCTGATAAGACAAGGCAGGGCTCCCAAGGAGCTTGGAGTGCCACTGGAGCTCTCTGCAGCTCTGTGGGGTCAGGGCCATGGGCTGTGTCTCCAGGAACAGTGCTGGGTGATGCTGTTTTGGGAGAGCCTGGCTGCGGGCCTGGCTGTATCCTGCAGTGCACGCCCCATGCACCCTACCAGCAGTGCTGAGCATGGATGTGGGAATGCCTCCCTTCCTCTCAGCCTGGGTTATGGGGCTGCTGTCCAGGAACGTCTTTAAGCCCTTTTTAACCCTCATGTGGCACCATCACCACACCAGCCCCCTCCTGGGGACACAGAATTGAGGGGAGCTGTCAGCCCTGCTGCCAGGTTGCCAAGACAAACTCCTTCTGCTCCCCAAACAAACTGGCTTTCCTCAAGTGTTGTGCAGAAATGCACAGAGGAGCTGCAGAGCTCAGCTGTGGGTGCTCCACGAGCATCGAGCCCAAACAACATCTGATGCCAGGCCCTGCCCTGTGTGCTGGGATGAGCCGATGCTGAGCTGTGCTCAGTTCCAGGACCCAGAACTGCCATAAAACCAAGTCCAGACACCCTCAAACACCAGTGTGCTGTGGTGGGTTGAGCGTGGGTTGATCATGGGCTGACTTACTCCATGAGCAGGTGAATAAACCTGCCTGGTGGTTTTAAAAATGGAGTTAAAAACCACCTTATCATGCTACAACATAAAGCTGGCTTGATCTAAGCCCTCCGAAAGCACTAAGGATCAGCTGTTCCTTCTGGGGCACTTTGATAAAACCCTCACTTGCTTTTGTTGGTGGTCCTACAAAGACAGGCTGAGAGAGCTGGAGCTGCTCAGCGTGGAGTAGAGAAGACTCTGGGGACACCCTCTTGCAGCCTTGAAGAGGGCTTATGGAAAAGAGGGAGAGCAGCTTTACACCAGCAGACAGGGACAGGAGAAGGGAGAAGAGTTTTAAACTAAAGGAGGGGAGATTTAGATTAGGAGTTAGGAGGAAATTCTTTACTCAGAGGGTGTTCACTGGCACAGGATGGCTGCCCCTAGATCCCTGGAAGTGTCCAAGGCCGGGTTGGACAGGGCTTGGAGCACCCTGGGACTGTGGAAGGTGTCCCTGCCCTTGAGAGGGGCTGGAATGAGCTGCGCTTTAAGGTCCCTTCCCACCCAAACCATTCCATGACTGTTCTAAACCCTTCAGAACACATCTTTCTGCTCTGGCATCCAGCAGAACCTGGCTATTTCCACCTCCAGAAGGAAATACTGCACAGTTCACTCTAATGCAGCAAAGTGTCCCCAGGGAGAACATCCAAGCATGGAAGAAATGACCCATTTTGTGCTCACTGCACCCTCAAAGGGCTGCACTGATTATTTGCATGGCTGCCCTACCTGGAGCATCCTGCAGATCCCAGATCTCCAGGGTGCTGATGTCTGTGCAAATCCAGATCAAGAGACCCCCAAAAGGTTCTGGTCACTCCCCTGGGAGGCTCAGTATTCCCCTGCCTTCCTGCCAGGGATTTGTGTGTTGGAGTTGAAAAGAAGGATGCAGTGGAGGTGCATTATCTTTTCATGGGAAATTCCTAGATGAAAGTTTAGAGTTTATGTCTCATTCTGTATTCCTTTCATTTTGGGTTCTGAGAAAGAAGAAATTATTCATGTCTCCAGTTCCTGGCTTCTCTCTCTCTCGTTGCTCTCTTCCTCTGTGCCAAAAATGAGAATACAAATGGACGGATGGCAAATGTTTATAGGGAAGAGGAGACGTACTCTCTCCAGGTTTTTGAGTCTTTTCAACTCTATAGCTCTAAATAATGCCTGAAACTGTGTAAAAATGGCAGCTTGAAAGGGAAAAAGTGAAATGTTGGGACATTTCAGTGCAGAGGAAAGAAAAGAAATCAATTCTTGGGCATTTCTTGCTTTAATGCATTCAGTGTTATGAACGGGTCAAAGGAAAAAAAAATACCATAAAAACATGAAACTTTTGATTGAGAGTTTGAGTTGCTGGGGGGGGTGTCAAGAAATCAAATTTTTCTAATCTGTGAAATGGGAACCGTGCATTTGTTTCGCAACATGACTTTAGATTGCTCTTCAATTATTCAAAATAAGATATTTAGCTGTTTTTTTCCCCTTGATATTTGGAGCCCAGACCTGGTGTAGACTTCGGGAATATTTGCAGTGGAATTACTGAGTACTGAGAAAGGCCCTGAGTGCCCGTGGTGTTTTGGCAGAAACACCCTCAAAAATTTAGGGTTTTTTGTGGCTGGCTTGTATTTCCCTCTGATTTCCAGGGAATGGGACAGTCCCTGCGGGCACTGCTGCAGCTCCAGGAGGGAAGCTGGGACTTGCCCACCTGGGTGACAGCAGCGAGGGGGCCAGTCCGTGGGTTGAAACTCATTTTGCCCATTATCAGGGCAGTTAGTGTGACTTGCTTAATTAATCCATCCCCGCTTCGCAGGCTGGCTCTCCCCAGAGATGGCAGCCAAGCCGTGGTCCTTCAAAAGGCTCAGTGAGAGAGGTGATACGAGCAACTCCCAGCAGATGAGATCTGAGGGTGGAAAAGGCCTTCAGATCCATCCTGTCCCACCTTTTTCCTCGGATAATTTTAGAAGATGAAAGAGCCTCCCCATGGGCCATTTCCAGAGTGTTGGTAGCAAAACTGGGGGAGTGCCTGTGGCCTTTTCCCCTCTGCATCCCACGTTCACTGAGGTGAGTGGGAGACAGGATGAGCTTCCTAAAGGGTAGGACTACTCAAAAGACCAGCAACAATTAAAGCACTCAAATAAAGCTCTAATTATAAAAACTCCCCTGCATAACTACAGAAATATTTTGTGTAAATTGCTTGAGAAAAAATTTAGTATAAACTGTGCTCCAAGCCAATAAATCTCCTTGCAGTGTAGTGCTTCTGGAGATGGTATCTCCTGTTCTGACAGTCTGTGCACTCCAGAAAGAGACAAAAAAAAAGGTTCAATATGTTCTGAAATGCCTTTATCCTGTTTCTCTACTAACTTCCCCCAAGCCGGTCTGTCTCCTGGAGAAATCCCAAATCCCTGGGACTTCTTCCAGGCCTCCTTGTGATTGTGGGAGTTACAAGCTCCTATTCAGGAAACAGAAATGATTACATGTTCCATGTGCCCAAGGGGATGGAGAGAGGCAATCTGACTTTTGACATCCAGCTCCCGGATTCCTGCTGCACGGAGCCCAGAGAGATGTTGGATGAAGCTGGCTGCAGTCCAGGTGGGTCTGAAAGCCCAGGTGGCTCTCTCCAGCCAGTCTTCCTTGCTCCCTTTTGCTCCCATCAGATGTAGGGTGCATCCAGTGGTCCTGCTGTTCCCCATAGGGCTGAAGGGCAGGATTAAATCAGGGGTGGAGGGACCCACATCCCCCAGACGTGCCTGCAGTGAGCTACGAGCAGCCTATGGGTGATCAGGAGGGAATCCAGAGGGGAATTGCTGGTTTTGCCTGGGAATTTCTCAGAGTCCAACAGGATTTTCAGCTTGCTTATTGCTAATAGATGGCATTTTTAACTTCCCCCTTTGTCGGGAGCCACAGGAAGGGCTGAGGAGCTGAAGGAACCTGGTTTTGAAACAGCTGCTCAGCTGAAGGGTGTCCCAATGTCACCGTGGACAGGGATGCTCAACCATGGGACAGGGGGATGTAAGAGGAGGATGAAGTCACATCAAACTCCAGAAGACCCTCTAGGACACGTTTTCCATCTGCCTTCCCTTCAGAAGCAGCAGCTCCGTGGGAGATGGACGGCCCCGGGCAAGCACGGCTCTCTCGGCTTTGCACAAGACACTGACCTTTGGTCTGTATCCCATCTAAAGTAAGTGTCATTTTATAGTCACAGCTACCTCCCGTGACCAAAAATTCATCTGGGAAGCAATGAAATGTGCATTAATTACATATTGAAGAGCAGTAAAAGTGTTACTCTCTCCCACAGACTTGCAGTGCAAGAAGCTTCATTCATCATAAAATTTTAATGGGATCACGGGCTGAGGAATTGCATTTTGCCTCTGTGACTGAGCAGTGACTTCAGGCAGCTGCAGGTGCCCCACCTGGCTGACCTTAAAAGCCGTGAGGAGGGATAGCACTGCAGCATCTCCCAGTCCTTTCTGCTGTTGCTGAGTGAGGTTTACAGTGTGTTCCCAGGTTTTGCTGCCTTGGAGCCACAATGGGAGTGTAAACACAGGGAGAAGAGCAAAGCAGGGAGCCATGGAGGTGCAGAGAGGGACAGGCTGAGCACTGCTGAAGGCACTCAGCTGCACAAACACCTGAAACGAGCTCACCAGTATCGTCTGCAAAAAACCACCCACTAAGTCCTGCTTTATTTGACCTTTGTCCCCATGATAATAATGGCAGAGCAACAGAAAACTCTCTAATGTGCTTGCAGCGTAATAAAGTAACCCCACTAGGAATAAAATCTCCAGCAATTACTGTGCCAGGTATTATGCTGATTTATCAAATTGCAGTTGAAAGTCAAGAAGAGTTGAGGAGACAGTGATAAAACATCTGATCTCAACTCTGACTCTAAATTACCCTTCTGGCCAGAGCAGTATTTCATCCAGAGGAATTGTTATTCTTCTCTTCCTCTTCAAAAGTTATCATTCAAACTGATAATTTTGCACTCCTTGTGTTTTGGAGGAAGCACTTTGCCTGCACTGTGTGATGAGCTGCCAAGGGGGTGCTGAGTTTTTGGGGCTTGGACTCACAGACCTCCCGCTGCAGGGCGGAGCACATGGAATGGAAGCAAACTGACAGTGCATCATCCCTGCGAGACACGGGCTCTTTTTTGGGCTCTTCAGTCCGCAGAAAGATGGCAAAGGTGCCTCATGTCACGTTAGCTTGGTGGGCAGAGCCTTTCCAGTCCCTGGGGACAGTGGTGGGTGGAGGGCAGGTGAAGCACAGCTGGTCCTGCTGAGGAGGTTCACATCCCAACCCTTGTACCATGCAGCAAGGAGCCCACCGGGAGTACTGGGTAGCTCTGGTACCAGGCAGCTCTGGTGCCTGCAACATAAGGAGGATGTGAAACTGTTGGAGAAGGTCCAGAGGAGGCCACAGAGTTCCTGAGGGCACTGGAGCACCTCCCCTCTGGAGACAGGCTGAGAAAGTTGGGGCTGTTCAACCCGGAGAAGAGAAGGTTGTCTGGAGACCTCCCAGCACATTTCCAGTGTGTGAAGGGGCTGCAGGGAAGTGGGAGAGCGACTCTTCCTTGGGAAGTGTAGGGACAGGACAAGGGGGAACGAGATCAAACTGAAAGAGGGGAAATTAATTTTGATTATATGTGAAGAAGAAATTCTCCCTTGTGAGGGTGGGGAGGCCCTGGCACAGGGTGCCCAGAGAAGCTGGGGCTGCCCCTGGATCCCTGGCAGTGTCCAAGGCCAGGTTGGACGGGGCTTGGAGCAGCCTGGGATCGTGGAAGGTGTCCCTGCCCATGGCAGGGGGTGAAAGGACATGGGCTTTAAGGTCTTTCCAACCCAAACTGTTCTGGGATTCTATGATCCCAGGGTTGCATCCGTGGGCTGGGCCATGCCACAGTGGCAGTGGGGATGTTATGGTGGCCACCACTCTGGTGAAGCACAGGTGTGTCTGGGAGGGGGAGCTGGAGGTGCTGTGCAGCCCGTGCTGGGTCTGACATCCAACCTCTGCCCAGCACTGCCCAGGCTGAGGGTCCTGGTGCTGTGCCCAGAGCCAGGTCCAGGGCTACAACTCATTTCCTTCGCCATGGACTCGCTCTACATCTGGACTCCAGGACCTTTGGGAACAGGGACACTTGCCAAGGTTCAAGCCTGCTCTTGGTGGGGACCAGGACCTCACCAAGGCTGGCACAAGGCCCCTGCTTCCAGCACATGCTGCAGTTGCCAGGGACCTGGGATTTATCAAATGCAGTCCTTTCCTTTGATCCTTCTTGTGTAAAGCTCTCGATATTGCTTGTCAGGGCTGCTTTCCCTTCCATTCCATCACCTCAGTAATGATAACACAGATGTAACAAAGTGTCCTCCCAGCGATGCCAGGGCATTCGTGGCCCTGCACCATGGGCACAGCTCAGGGTGGTGCCCCAGGAGAATCCACAGACCCTTTCCACACCCCCTGGCCATGTGGGAGGCTGCGTCCTGGTGGGGCAGTGGGATGCTGGTGGATACTCCCCACTTCTGTGGGAGCCAGGCATGGCTGTCCAGAGGCATCCACCTGGGGCTGTGCTCGAAGGGTTAACACTGCTGAGATGCTGCTGTCGAGGTTTGTTAAACCCCCTATTACATCCTGCAGCACTGCTAATTATGTGTTCATAAACCAAAGTCAATTAGCCAGGGCTCTCCCTGCTCCTGCCTCTTGACATCCCTCTCCATCATTAGCCCAAAATCTGGGAATGCCTGCCTTGGTCCTGCCCCCTGCCCTGCCAGCCCCCCACCCCAAAGCTGTTCCAGAGCCTTTTGAGGGTCCAGCTGGGGCTCTTTGACTAAAACTGGGAGCTCCACAGCTCATCCTGCTCCAGAACACCACCTCTGCTTTGCAACTGCTGGGGCAGGTGGAGAGGAGGTGGAGGGGAGCCAATATCCTTCTTCAAATATGGGAAAAATTACCGCAACAAGGAAAGCAATAAACTCTTCCTTATGTTCCAAAGCAAGGGATTTGCTTTGTAGGGAGAGAGATTTAGGTTATCTGCCTGGAATTTAAAGGTTTTTGAAGGGAGGTTAGGCACACAGACAGGGTTTAGGTAGAGCTGACCCTGCCCTGAGGCTTCTTGAGACCCCGGCTACTGAATTTTCCACCACTGTTAATAACAGACCAAGGGTTCAGAGCAGGGGAAAGCTCCCCCAGCCACACCACCCCTGCCTGGGTGGTGTGGCAGGGTGGCAAATGTCCAGTGACCCCAATTCTCCACCCAACCCTGGGCCCCAGGTTCTGACCCTCAGGGCTGGGGCTGAACCGCTTTGTTGAATTGGATGCCTCCTTTCAGCACTTGAAGAGGCTGATAAAGATGGAGAACAGCAAAGGCCGATGGTGACAGGATAAGTGGGAATGGATTTAAACTGAAAGGGAAGAAATTCAGATTGGCTACTGGGAAGGAATTGTTCCTCCCTGTGAGGGTGGGGAGGCCCTGGCACAGGGTGTCCAGAGAAGCTGTGACTGCCCCTGCAACCCTGGAAGTGTCCAAGGCCAGGTTGGACAGGGCTTGGAGCAGCCTGGGATCGTGGAAGGTGTCCCTGCCCATGGCAGGAGTGGAACAAGATGGTCTTTAAGGTCCCTTCCAACCCAAACCATTCTGTGAATCTGTGAACCGGCCATGATGGTGGACAGGAGGCTCAGCTCCCAGTCACTTCCCTGGAGCAATTCCAGGTCCATGATAATTAGCCAACAGCTGGAATACCATTTAAGCACAGCTGCCATCATGCAAATTTAGAGATTAGTAGGGATTAAAGTGGTTTGGAAAGCCTCACAACTTCTCATTAATGCTCCGGGCTCTCTAATAGCCAACTGCCCTTCATTCCTGAGATGGCTCCACATCCCCAAGACTGGAGATGGGTCGCCATGCCCCCCGTGGTGCCCCACAGCAGCCACCAGCCCTCTGAGAGAAGCAGAAGCGGCAGGGCAGCCCTGCAGAAATGTAGGGAGGTGGCCAGAAAGTTGTTAAAAATGTGGTTATTGCTTTGCACAGTTCCTCTTAAATTGGCAAGGTCACCTTTCAGTGGCTCCCTGCACTGCTGTCCCACAAACCTCAGGGTGGGCCTCCGAAGGGCTCCTAATCCACTGTCACAGTGACCCAAAGGTGACCCAGCTGGGGCTGCCTGCTGGGCTGTGGGGGAATGGACATCGTGGGTGGCACCTTCCTTCAGACTGGACAAACCACAAGGACCCGGTGGCACCAAAACTCCCAGTGGTGATCCCTTCCAGCCTTTCTCCCAGGGCTGGAAACCTCCCTGCTGCGATTTCAGAGACTCAAGGCCACTCACCCGCCACGCGCACAAGGAATTAACATTTCAGAAGCTCTCCCTGGAGTAAATCTTGTCTCCTCACTGTGATCACTCAAGGAAGGTTTTCATAATGTTACATTTCCCCCCCTTATTTTAATCATTGCATATTTAGGAGAAATCTGGCTCTGATATTGCGGAGCGGGAAGAGGCTGGGGCAGGTGAGAATGTGATGGGAGGGGAGGAAGGGATGGAAAGCTGAGGAGGACAAGGCAGGGGCCACTTCCAGGGTTTCCCCCAGAATAAGGAGAGACTGCTTCAGCTCTACTTTTCATACGTTTTATTATAAAGAAAGGTAAGATAAGCATTGTGAACCGAATGTGCCAGGTGCTGCCAAAGCAGCGCCCTCAAACAAAATAAAAAATAAAAAAAAACCCCAAAAATGCACCTTATGAGAAACTGTAATTATGCTCTCTAATTTTTCATAAATAGACAAAAATCATTGTCAGCAATTTTTTAAATAGATGGACATATGGCCGGAAAAAAAATAATAATGCCATACAACATGGATATAAATTGTCCATTTCTTGCTGTACAAATAATAGAAACAAGTTTGGCAGGCTTTTTTTGTTGGTTTTTTATACACATCTCCCTTCTATGTATAACTAAAAAATGTGCTACAATTAATATAAAATGCTTTTACTATAAAGTAAACTACTAATTTCTTTCACAAAAAAATCTTAAAGATGTCTTTAGCACAGCTCTAAAACACTTAGTAAACTACTTACAACTATCCAACAAATTATATTTTCATGATCTCTTTCACATTTGTCCTCTCGTAGTTTGCCTTCTGCTCTCTCCCCCACCTACCTAGCAATAGTTTTGATTTATTTTTGTAATTTTTTTTCGCCAGACCATCCAAGGCCTTTGCATGTACAATATTCACACAAACTTCACATTTTCTTGCACAAAGTTTAGTGCTGTTAGCAAGTCAAAAGAGTGCATCCTCCTACTGAGCTGGCCTAATGCTGCAGGACACCAGACCTGGGTTTATGCTGCATCTAAAAGCAGTTCACTAGGAAAATAGTCTGTAGCTAAGCTGATGGCAAGCAGAAAAACGGTGTCCTTAGTTTAATTTCTCTTTTTTTTTTTGTCGGTTTTGCGCTTGTTTTATTTTTTTTTTTTTTAAATTTGAATTTTCTCTCTTTATTTATTTTTTTGTTCTTTGCGATTTTCGAGGTGGGGTTTTTTTTTCGTGGGGCTTTCCATGGAAAGTGGACTTTTTTTTTCTTTATTTAGAGTTCAAAAATAAAAGGAAAGAAAGAAAACTGCTCTTAGAGCCTGGAAACGAAGCCAGCGCCGAGGTGTGGTGGCAGCTGTCCCGCCCGTCCGACCTGCTCGTGCCTCCCCGCGTGGGCTGCAGGACAGACCCTCTCAAGTGTCCTTCATCTGAGCCTCCTCCCAGAGGGATGCTGAGCCTTAGGTGAGGTAGAGTGCCTTGTCCCTTGGCAGCATGCTGTAAGAGAAAGCAGAGGCACAGCGTGAGACGGGCAGGGAAGGGGCTGGGCAGGAGCTGGCACAGCTGGCACACGGTCTTGTGCCCACGCCGTGGCTTTTGGGGTGGTGCTGTTTTGGTTTTTATCTGATTTTTCTCTTATAGGTTCTCTGTATTCTTTACACATATATTTGTAGCCTACTGTATTAGTGGCTAGTTTTCCCAGTGGTTTCCCATGCCCTTTCCCTAGGCAGAAAGACAAAACATATTCCAAAGCCCTTATCCTATCTTGAGAGAAGCAAGAACCTATCTCGGTTCTCCCTGGTTACCAAGGTGGAAAAACAGCTCTTCAGGCACAATTTCGTCAACAAAGTACAGTCCCATGTAAGGGGGAGGAGATTTAGAAGGGGCTTGAGCTGGGGGGGGGAATTGCATCACCACTTGTGCTCCTAATTGGTGCTTTTGTGTCAATTATGCTAATTTACCAAACTTATAAAACTGTGTGCACCCCGTGGGGCTGGGCTTTTGTGGGCATTTTTCCATAACTGCCCCTGGAGGCCTCCAATAAAGATCCACCTTAATGTTACCTCCCACACTAATATTACCTCGAAAGTGTGTGTTGCTTCATTTCTAGGCTGAAAAAGGCATCAAGGGGAGGCTGCAGACAGAGGGACCAGGCAGAGGCGCAGCAGGATCATTTAGGTTGGAAAAGCCCTCCAAGATCAAGTCCAACCATTCTCCCAGCACTGCCAAACCACATCCCCAAGTGTCACATCCACACGGTTTTTAAAGCCCCCCAGGGATGGTGGCTCTGCCACTGCCCTGGGCAGCTCTTCCAATGCTTGAACACTTTCCATGCAGAAATTTTTTCCAAATACCCAATTTAAACCTCCCCTGGCACAACTTGGGGCTGTTTCCTCTTGTCCTGCCCCTTGTTACCTGGAAAAAAAGACTGACCCCCACCTGGCTACACCCTCTTTCAGGGGGTAGCCCTGACCTAACCCTAACCCTAGGGGGTAACACTAACTCTAACCCTAAATTTCAGGCTGTAGTTGTAGACAGCGAGAAGGTCCCCCTAAGAGTAAGAGTTGGGTGCAATTTTATTTCTTCCTCAATTTCAACTATAAGAGCTACAACATCAGTTCCTTCCTGAGGCTTAATTGCTGCTCTTGCTGAGGTTCCAGGGCAGGGTCAGCTCTGGGTGTCCCTGCAGATCCCACCCGGAGGATGCTGGAATGCTCTGCCTGGGATCAGCCCCAGGGCCACCATCCCCTGCTTCGCCACACCTGAGGCTGAGCCACGGAGGTTTAGAGAGCAGCTTTTGGATAAAATGGGCTCATTCTGACACTACATAAGGAGAGCCCAAAGAGGGAGCCCAGATGCTCTTTTGTTTCAGGACACAGTAGGGAGAGAAGTGGCTGAAGTCCCTCTCCCCTGGCTGATGATCTATGGAGGTTTTGCTCTGAAATCCAGGACTTTTGATGGGGTTTATCACCTGCACAGACATGATGGAAACATCACTGGCTCCATAAAGACATCTTGGCCTTAAAACGTGGTGAAGAATATTAAAAATCTTGGGAGGTTCTGGTGTGGGTGTGTTTGTGAGTGGAATAATAGGGCAGGGGCAGACAGCAAGGCAGGGCTGTTGATAGAGCTGTCTTCCCATAGAGTCAAGAGCCCGCCCTTTGCTAATCTCCACATTTTATAATCTGCATTTAAAATGCAGAGTCTTCCCTCCTGCACTCAGGAAAGATTTAATGCCACTGAGCAGCAGCGAGGTATTCCAGTCCTAAAACTTCATTAATTTTACACAACGCGCTACGGAACATTTCCCAGTTCATTACGAAGTATTACCATAAATAATTGAATCCAAACTAAGTGCAGTTGTGATGGGTTATCTTTGCCTTTTTATGGTGTTTGCTCATTCAGCTCCTGATTTGGAAAATTCCCTCCCCTTTGAAGAGGATCACTTCATTGTTGGAAGGAATTAGGGAGGTTATAAATGTCTGGATCTAGTGGCTGTACATGGTTTTCTGTGCCTGGACAAGGTGCAATGGACAGTGTCACATCTTTTAGCCTAAAGGAGAGTGGGAAGAGAGGAGAGAAGCTGCTAAAGGATGACAGCCAAAAAGAACCTAATCCGTGCCTTGCAAATGAGAGGAAGGATGTGGAAAGATGAATCCAGTTCAGTGTTATCCCAAAAATACCTGAATGTGAGGGGACAAGGGTAAAGCATAGAATGTTTTAGGATGGAAAGGACACAACCCCGAAGAAGGTGTGGAAAGAGTTGTAATCACAAAACAAGGCAGAAAAAACAAGAGAGGTGCTTTGAGGAGTTAAGATTTAATTAGGGATTAAGGAAGATTTGCACATGATTGTGAACCAAGCTGCACCTCTGGTAGAGGTGAGGCAGCTCCCTTGGAGAAAGTCACTGTGAAACAGAGGAATTCAGTGCCTAGGAAAGAGCAAGTGCCAGAATCAGGCTGTCAGGTGAGGGAGACAGGGGACCAGGAAAGGCGTTTGCGATGTGGTGGCAAAAAAGCATTGAAATTGTGTGCTGCAGTCGCTTGTGGGAAGTGATAGCCAAACACCAAGCAGAAGCTGGGAAATGCTCCCCATGTCTTTGCTCACAGACTAGGACAGCTTGGGCTTCAGCCCGGAAAGAGCCAGGAAAATTGGATGGAAGTCAGTAAGCAAAAAGTCATTAAGAATAGGGAGAGCAGGAGATAAGAAACATTTAAAACTCTCTCTCCAGCATGGCTGAGTTATGAATTAAGGACTGCCTGCTCACAGGATCCCAGAATCTGCAGGGCACAAGGGAAGAAGTGTCATTTGATGGCATTTTAACTAGCAAGGATAGTCTGGGAAACAAAAATCCCTACAGCAGTTCCCTCACTAGATAGAGAAGGACAGAGAGAAAGACAACCTTGTCAGTTTTTCGGAAGTTAGCTGGATGACAAACACAAAGGAAAATGAGGCTTGGGAGGTTTTACCCCATCTAACCCAGTGCCAACAGATGTTGGAATCTAAAGAAATATCAAGGTTAGACACGAAATAAAAATCATAACCCAACAGGGCCGTCTGTGTGCTGGGGAGGTTGGGACGATCCTCTCTTCCAGGAGTCCGGGACTCCACAGCTGAGTCACATCTCATCAAGGAATAATCCCTTCTCTTTCCAGCCAGATTTTGCTCCTCACAGTGCTGCTTTAATTGCAATTAAGCCGAATGCGCTTCTGAGGTTGAAATGGGACATTACATGATCCAGAGACTTCCCAAGTATACCTAGGGCAGCACTGATGAATCAAACCCAGCGAGACATCCCTTTATCACTCCTGTAGCCAAGCTGTGCTGATGGTTGGACCCACCCAGCTCATGGCAAGGTGCTGTGGAGGAGCCCAATGACAACTCTGAATGTCACTTGGGAATTAGTAAAAAGAGCATTGGAGAAAGCAGCAGAGTCAGAAAGATCATGGAATCACAGAGTGGGTTGTGTGGGAACGGGCCTTAAAGCTCATCTCGTTCCCATGGGCACCTTCCACCATCCCAGGTTGCTCCAAGCCCTGTCCAACCTGGCCTTGGACACTGCCAGGGATCTGGGGGCAGCCACAGCTTCTCTGGGCACCCTGTGCCAGGGCCTCCCCACCCTCACAGGGAGGAATTCCTTCCCAATATCCCATCTAGCCCATCTAGCTGTTCCCCCTTGTCCCATCATTCCTTGCCCTGGATGAGCTGATCCAGATCATCTCTTTTCCTGGCTTGTGAGCGACCTTGAGGCACAGGGAGCTGCAGCCCTACAGATGTCTGGGAATGCTCCAGGTGATGCAGAGGGGAAACTGAGGCTGCAGCAGAAGCAGGAGGTGATGGCACTGCTGGCACACCAGGCCTTACAATAAATGAGAACAATCCAGCTTTGGGCACTGGCTGCCAGCAGCTCCTGTGTCTTTAGTCACACGAGATGGGCTCCATCCTGAGCTGACACTACGATATTTTTCAGTGCACTAAGCACTCTCTGCAGGACTGATTTCTATCCATCTGAGTTCCTTGCTATAATCTACTCTAATAATTATCTGGAAGTCTCTGCATAATCTCTGTGGTTTTAGAATGACTTTTTTTTCCCCAGGAAGCTGTGATAAACCCATGAAATTTGATATTTCTGCTGTGACAAAGGCATGAAATGCGTGAGCTTTGATCAGGAATTGCATGGGCCCTCTGCTTACAGTGTGGCACTCCAGCCAGATGTCACAGAGCTTGTTTTAGCAACAGAGAGCTCAATCCTCACTGCTATTGGAACGCTTCACCTGTTTCTGGAGTGCCCTGGGCTTTCTGCATGGGACCCAGGCAGTGGGATTTGCAGAGGGAATCAAATGTTTTCCCAACTGATCCCTTAAGAAGTGATGCTTATTTTCAGGGGAGTTCATCCCTGGGATCTGCCCAGCACCTCTGGGAATTGGGATCCATGTGCCACAACCCTCCAAGCACCTTTAGCATTTTGCCCACAACATGTGAAGTGACTTTTACAAGCAGGTCCTGATCATGTTCCTTCTTTCAGGCTGTCTGCAGAGACTTCAGGAAGGAGCATGCAAAGGTCAGATCTATCCATGTCCCCAGGCAGGCCAACAGCAGGGATATTCTAATGGATCAGCCAGTTATTTATTTCCCTGGAAGAAATAAATGTCTGTACAGTCTGTGCCCAGCCCAGCAGTTGTAAGTGCTCTGCTGGCACAGACAGGAGCTGTGCTTGGAGAAGCCTGGGAGCTGGTTGTTATCTCTGGTGAAAGCACCGTGTTCCAGCACTTGAAGGAAATCAATACTCTGATGGTATCCAGCCTCCTTCCCAGCCTGCTCCCACAGAGAGCCCCAGGAATGTTCCATGGAGCACAACAGAGTCTCCAAACCATTGGGGCTGAGCCAAGAGCAGTGGGTTAGGCAGAGGTTGGAAATGGCTTCCACACCCTCCCCGTCCCCCAGCTTGAAGTCTGTCCTGATGTTTTCATTTATTGGGGAATTTGAGCGGCATTGAAGGGACCTTCATGCTGGCACATTCGTGCCAGAGCTTGTAGGGCACAAGGGGAAGATCTGTGCAGATGTCTGTGGGGTTTTCCTACATGGTGCAGGGGGATGGAGCATCCTGTGGCTCTGGGGAGGACTGAGGATTTGTTACACTGCCAGGGTGAATTCCCAGGGATGATAAGGGACCTGCTGGTGGACACAATTATGGGCGGCTGTGGTCTTGGTGCCAAGGGCAATTGCTTTAGGAACAGAAGGACATTGTTTACCTTAGAATCATGGAATGGGTTGGGTTGGAAGGGATCTTAAAGCCCATCTCAATCCCCCCCCCTGCCATGGGCAGGGACACCTTCTACGATCCCAGGTTGCTCCAAGCCCTGTCCAACCTGGCCTTGGACACTTCCAGGGATCCAGGGGCAGCCACAGCTTCTCTGGGCACCCTGTGCCAGGGCCTCAGCACTCTCATAGGGAAGGATTTCTTCCTCTCATATGATCTAAATTTCTTCTCTCTCAGTTTATAGCCATTCCCCCTTGTCCTATCACTATCTGCCCTTGAAATTAGTTGTTCTCCAAATTTTTTATAAGACTCTTTAAGTACTGGAAGACCACATCAAGGCCTGGCCTTATGGACACGGTTGCTTTCAAACCTCCAGGGACTCTGCTGGAGGGACTGCTCCAGAAGGAAATGTGTCTAACCTTTCCATGGAAGGGAAACAAATAAAAAAAAAGAAAAAAAAAAAAAAAATCTTTTCATGTCCAGTAAAGAATTTATCCATGATTTTTAAGCTACCTGCTTCTATAGCACCACTTCAGTGAGCCTACAGAGATGAGGGAGCCTCGAACTTCCCTGACCACAACTGACTGCACATTTTAGGGCAGACACTGAGCTGTTGTTCACTGTCCCAGCCCACATGTGCACTAGCAATGAGCTATTTTGTCTACTGGCCTGCAGTGGTTGACCCCACACTCTCTGCTGGGGTAGTCGTTGTCCCACTCAGTGCTTCCTGGAGGGTTTGATGTGCCAGGCGAGCGCGGTCCAACACTGTTCTGAAACTCAGACGTAATATGGGAGAAGTCCTGCGGGGTGGAGAGGAAAAGGAGGGTTACAGGAGCATACAGAGCAGGAGAACTGCAGGTGTAATAATAGTGCATAATCCCATTTACAGGCACTGTCCCCAGAACTTGTCAGTGCAGAGCACAGGAGGAGCCCCAGGGACAGAAGGGGGTCCAAGCCCAGGCCATGGTGTCAATGCAGCAACGTTTTATATCCCTTTTCCCTGCTCTTTTTGTCAGGACCTCCCTCCTTGGGGGTGGGAATGGCTGTGAAGGGCACACAGCCACAAAAGCTGCTGGGTTTTTTGCAGCCTGGCCACCAAAGCCAGTGCTCCACTTCCAGCGCAGCTCAGCTCCTGTGCAGTGCTGGGTTACCCATCCTGGTGTTCAGGAACAAGGGATATCCACACAGACAGTGCTGTCCCCATGAGCTGCCACCACTGGCAATTCAGCAAGGACATTGAGGGGCTGCTTTAGCTGAAAGCTGATCAGTTTTCCCCATTTTTTTGGGGTGGGTTTGATTAAATTTATATCCATTAAGCAATGTATATAAGCCAGGTTCATGATCTTTACCTGACAAAGAACGCGATTTTTTCCAAAATTGCCAAATTAGGGCAACGTGGAGTGGTTTTTTTATTTTTATATTTTATTCACAAATTATGTGGAATGAAGTTTCACAAAATGCTGCCCTCAGCAACAGCTCCTACCCCAATGACTGATTGTGAGGATCCCCTCTATTGCTATCACCAAATTCCAGAAGCCACTTTTCGTTGTGCAGAGCTAAAGCCCAAGCCCTGTGCTGGAGAAGTTGTAGGGTGATTTAGGTTGGAGGAGACCTCCAAGATCATCGAGTGCAACCATTAACCCAGCACTGCCAAGCCCACCACTAAACCATGTCCCCATGGGCCACAGCCACACATTTTTGAATGCTTCCAGGAATGGTGACTCCACCATTTCCCAGGGCAGCTGTTCCACTGCCTGATAACCCTTCCAACAAAGAAATTTTTCCTTAATTTTTGGTCTAAACATTCTCTGGCACAACCTGAGGCCATTTCTTCTTGTGCTGTCCCTTGTTCCCTGGGAGCAGAGCCCGACCCCCCCGGCTGCCCCCTCCTGTCAGGGACTTGTGCAGAGCTACAGGGTCCCCCCTGAGCCTCCTTTTCTCCAGGCTGAGCCCCTTTCCCAGCTCCCTCAGCCCGTCCTGGTGCTCCATTCCCTTCTCTGGGAAGACCCCCTTGGGGACAACACCAACACCCAACAACCCCAAACCCACAAGACCCCCGAGCACGCACCTGCTGGCCGGGAGGCGAGGCGTTCATGGGGGGCTGTACCTGTAGTGTCATGGGGGGGGACAGGAGGGGCTGCTGGGGGACCTGCTGCATGCTGAGGGGCTGGCCGAGGAGCGAGCTCTGCGGGTGGTGCAAGGACAGCTGCTGGTGGAGCGGGGGGCTGATCTGGAAGGAGGGCGGGGGGGAGGCACTGATGCTGGGCAGCAGGGGCTTGGAAGGCAGGGTCCGGGACAGCCCGGAGTGGGGGTGGCCACGGTAGCTCTGCAGGTCTGATGGGGACAGGAAGGAGCCCAGGCCGGGGTAGGGCGAGGAAGCCTGAGGAGGCATCGGGTATATGGGCTGCTTGGGGGGGATCATCTTGGAAGGGGGGTTGCTCTGGGCGCTTTTTGTCTCCCCCTGGTCGGCAGAGCTCTGAGGGAAAACAGAATGGAAGGTGGTGAGGAAGGGAAAGAGGAAACATCAATGCATCCCGAGATACCCATCTGTCCAGAGGAGCTCCCCACAGATCCTGCCCCTCTCCCACCTGCCAGCACGTGAACTCTCAGCCCTGCAGCAGCCGGGTGGCCACAGGCTGGGTGCAGCATCTGTATCTGGAAAAGTAAACCCCAGGAACTCAGCCGTGCCTTTGGCAGAGCCTGGAGCATCAGGGGGAATAAACCAGTGCAGAGGCAAACTGCCCACCAGGTCACTGCTTTGGGGGGGTGGCAAATCCCTCCTGCTTCCAACAGGTTACAAATGGGTCTACAAACCCTCTGCTTTCCCCACCCTGTGCATTCCTGCAGCCCTGGCGGGTCTATAATGCATGGGACGGTGGTGGCCTCGCTTTGGCAGGAAGAAGAGAAGGAGAAGGGGACGTTTTCTGGGTTGGACAACGAGGGTTTTGTCCCGTGATGGGCTCTGTAATGATACTCCTGATCCTTCCTCACCCAGCAGCCAGGACCACACCGTGCTGCTTTGCTCAAAACAAAGTCTTGCAGAAGAGCAGCTGGAGAAATCGGGAAGAAAACAAAGCCACAGAGCGCATGCCTCCATGACTTCCACGTCTTCCACGACTCCTGCCCCACAGTGCTGCGAGGCACATTCAAGGCAAGACTCTCAGAGGCTTCCAGAGGAACCAACAAGAGTTTTAAACCCCCAGCAAGTCCTTCCCATCCCCTTTTTCTGTTCTTGCTGCTGTTCTGTTGAGAAGTTGGCAGCTGCCGGTCTGCACAGGGGCTCTGAGCCTTTCCAGCTCACCACCACCGCCACACGGATCCTGCAGACGATGGGTGATTTGGGAGATCACATTAATTCCCAAGGCAGCTGAATGTGATGATTAAGCTCTGATGATGTGGTGTGGTACCAAGGAGGAGATTTGAAGGGAGACCACTCACTTCCCAAGGGCAGCATTACCCCTGAGCCAGGATGATTTTGAGCTCCACAGGAGCCACCCCAAATTCACAAGCAGTAAATGCCTGTGTCCCCTCTCTGGACGTGTGGAGGAGGGCAAGCTGTGACCTCCCTTGGGATGGGCTTCCATATCTAGGATACCGGGCCCATCACTGCTCCCCAGTGTGGTCTTGCAGCACTGGGAGTCCCTGTACGACCCTGAAATGCCCTGAAATTTCACTGTTAGGCACTGGAATGGGCTCTCTGGGTTTGGCCTGGCTGTGGTGTGTTCAGCACCCACGTGCTCACATCTCATCAACCCACAGTTATGGGCCTTACTCCATAAAACTCCCTGAAATCTCCTTAAAACTCCCTAAAAATCTGCCCTAGGCTGAGCGTGCACAGGAGAAGCAGCACCTGGGGTCCTGAGCAGGTGGGAGAGCCGGAGTGCATGGAGCAGGGTGGGGCAGGGTGCAGCAGGATGCTGGTACCAGTGAGCCCAGTACTGGGCGTCACCTTCCCCTGCGCCAGTCCCTGATATCCTCCTGACCCCTTTGCTGCACTCACACCCTGAAAGCGGGCAAGGAACAGCGGGGACACGCAGCAGGGACCCCTTCATCCCACACAGGGACACTGATGAAAGATCCCCTGCTGCTGAACCCATCCAAAGTGGGGTCTCACTGCAGGGTGCTAAAGGCAGATGACAGCCCCGCTCCTGCCCTAACCGTGCTGAAGAGCCCCTCTTTCAGCCCCTTGGGAAGGTGCTAATGCTGGTATCAGTTCTGATATCACAATTACGCAGCATTTCTGATAAATTTGCTCCTCCCTGGAGGCTCCTGTGAGTTGTAACATGTCCCTGTGTGGATACAGAAAGGGCTGTTAGAAAAATTTTCCAGCCTCTTGCAATATTCTGTGTGAATCTTTCCTTTCTCACGCAAGCTATGAAAACAATAAGATGGTTTTTGTATAACTATCTGGACACCTGGTGTTTGTCTGAGTTTTGTTTATGATACACTGGTGAAATGTTATTGAAATCGGTGTTGTAAGACCTTAGCCAATCACCCTAAGGGGTGGATGGTCACTGACCAATCTCCTTATGTGATTAGACATATAAGTGGGCAATTAATTAATTAAATACTACACTTTCCTGCTGGATACGCGTGGCTTCATTTCCTCGTCCTTGCTATACAACCACATCCCTGAGCGTGGCTGTACCTTGGAGACGAGGCTGGCCCGATACGCGGCCAGGGCTTTCAGGTACTCCTTCTTGGCAGCTTCTGTTTTCCTCTTGTATGCCTGAAAGGACCAAGGAAGGGATAATCATTAATAGAGGGAAAAGGGGGCTGGTGGGCTTGGCTGCACCCCACCTGCTCAGTGGGACCCCCCTTCACTGGGGCCACGTGCATGAAAAACTCAGTTCTGCTGCAGAGGAATTTATCCCAAACCAAGAAAATGAAGCCCCTGGCTTGGACCATGCTGGGATTTTTGGAGGCATCTCTGGTCAGAGCGGTCTGTGTGTTTAGACAGGTATTTAATAAGAGAGACAGTCTGATTTTGTAAGGTGAACACAGTGAAATCCCTTCCCAACAGGAAGAAGAGTAAAGAGTGATCCAGGCTCTTGGAAGAGCAAGACAAAAGCCAAAATCCTCAAAGGACAGGACTATCTTTAAAGTCCCTTCCAACTCAATCCATTCTATGATTCTGTGATGATGACTAGCTCAAAAACAGGTGAGACATTCAGAATTCCTAAACTATCTATTTGTTTTCTTGGCTTTCCCAATATGAATTCTTTAGAGCTCAAAACTCCAGCTCTTCTCTGCAGCCTGGACAGCTGGGAACTGCTTTCTCATCTTATAAAAGCTAAGATCTTCGCCTCATCTCATGACTTGGTGAGCTGGAGCTTGCAGGGAAGCAGGAAAGTTTGATTCCCTAAGAAAAAAAAAATAAAACATTTGGAAGAGTGAATTAGGATTTATTCTTCTGTGTCTCCCCATAATGAGAGATGCCTCTTGATGATGTCAGTGCTGGTCCCCTTCCTGCCTGGATCCTGATCCTCCACATGGAGACGAAGACCTTCAATAAAACAATGGTGTGATCCAGCCTGTCCCCAGCACTGAGTCCTTGAAGGGTTGCACAGATTAACTGAGTAAGCGAGAAGAGTATTTTAAAATGGAATAAAAGTTTCAGGATAAAGGCAGAAACTCCCAGGAAAAATACCCACCAACCCTCTTCTCCACTGGACACTCAAAGCCTTCCTCAAGTGATGCACTGAAAGTTGATTTCAATTAGAACATACTTGCATGTATTTAATTCAGCTTTAAAACCTACAACAGCTTTCAGCAACTGAAACGCTGAAGCCTCATGGGCACATCGTCTCTCCAGGATGATTTAGGCTGGACATTGGGAAAAATTTCCTCATGGAAAGGGCTGCCCAGCCCTGGAACAGGTTGCCCAGGGAAGTGGTAGAGTCACCATTCCTGGAGGTGTTTAAAAGACCTATGGGTGTGGCACTTGGGGACATGGTGGCCTTGGCAGTGCTGCATGAACAGTTGGACAGGATGATCCTAAACAGTTGGACAGGATGATCCTAAACCAAACTTTTCCAACCAAAACAATTCCACAATTCTCTGATTTAGCTCATTTCCCCTGCAAATTTCCATGGCCATGGCAGCACCCCAGACTCCCTCCCAACACTGACCTCTGAAGAGAGAGTAACCTTCCAGCAGTTGAACTCAATGTGAGTTTAAAATCAGTACAGATAAATCCTATTAAAAATGGATTGAAAGCCTTATTTTCATTGCTGAATCACAGCAATGAGTCCTGTAATGAAACGTTTTGGCTCGACACACTGGAGGTCTCAGACGGCAATTGTCTGAAATGGAGCATTTCCCTAAGTTTGTCTTTGGCTTTATGGTATTCAGGAAATATTATATTTGCTCCATTCAGAACAAAATTACTTCTCAAAATGTCAGCCTGAAGAAGAGTTTGCCTGTGAAAAGTAACTATTTCTTCAAACTGTATCAGTTCCCTTAATAAAAGCTATTACCTCTCTCTACAATCTCCACATCTTTTATTATAGCATCAAAGACAGTTTGGGTTGGAAGGGACCTTAAAACTCATCCAGTTCCATCTCCCTTCCATGGGCAGGGACACCTTCCACTGGAGCAGCTTTGTGCCCATCACAGCAACACAGAATTTACTGTATCCACCAGCTCTGCTGCTGGATGCTCTTAAACGTGGTACCTGATGCCCTCATAGCAATGAAATAAGAATTCCTGTATCTCCGGCCAGTGTTTAAGAGTGGCCACAGCTGGATGCTGATCTATGGAGAACATATTTAATTATTTTTCCTCTATAACAGCAAAATACAAGAGTGGTTTTACCACTCTTTTTTTTCCAGGATGGCGGGAAAACAAAGTATTCAGAGCTATGCAGAGACAAATTTAATTGTTAGCAAGACTTGCCTGGAGAAAAAACATGCAATTTCTGGACAGTGAGAGGGCAGGTAAATGAGACTTCCTAAACCTAAATGCAAATAAATGAATAACCAATGAAGTCTGTGCCTATCTTCATCCCCATCACTCGCTTTTCCTGCTTAACACTTTTTTTATGCCACTCTTCATCTGTCCTCGTGGATCTCCCTCCTATTGGGATGTGCTGCTGGGTGGGGTCTGGTGCAGCAGGACTGGGAAGGGGCAGCCAAGTGGCTCATTCTGCTGAAGGGAGAGGGGATTGCTCCAGGCAGGAGCCTCTGTGCTCCTCGGGCCAGCCCCAGCTCGAGCCTGGCCACGAGCAGGGCTGCCAAGGGGTGAGCTCGGGGATTGTGCTCTCTGATGTTTCTCTGGTGAACTGGAAGCTCTGGAAGATTCCTGGTGGATTAGCTGGGTTTTAATAATAGAATCCCAGAATGGTTTGTGTTGAAGGGACCTTTTTAATCCACCCCTGCCATGGGCAGGGACACCTTCCACCATCCCAGGTTGCCCCAAGCCCTGTCCAACCTGGTCTTGGGCACTGCCAGGGATCCAGGGGCAGCCCCAGCTTCTCTGGGCAGCCTGTGCCATCGCCCTCATTGTAAAGAACCATCGCTAAGGGTCTCCTGTTGGGAATTTTGCAGTCCTGCCCTGCACACGTGGGCTTTCCGCACCCGCACAGGGCTCCATGAAGGACACTGAGCTGTCTGTCCCTGGGGAGTCACCATGCTGACGTGGGATCTGAACAAAACTCCTCACAAATCCTCTGTGTAAAGGCAGTTCTAGCGCAGCGTTTATAACCTTTAAAATTTTAATTTAAACATTGACAAAACCATGTTACTTTCTAATTAAATCCCATTTTCTCCCAGGGATTTTAATTTTGAAGTAATTTATCAGATTTAAGGATCCTCAAAACATTTTGCATGTTTTTCTTCCTAACCTGCCATGCCCACTGATTTATTTTCCTTATTCATTAGCGGGAGTATTCATTAGTCATTAAGTGAGTGGGTGGGTTGAGGGGCGGGGGGAGGAAGCAAAAATGGTTAGTGATTATGAAAACAAAAAATCAGAGCTGTAAGAAGCATATGTTGGGATCGTAATCCTGACACCTCTGTGTCTCAGCAAAGCAGCCAGTAATTGTACCGTAATGAAATGTTCTTGTTTGATAACCTGTTAATTAGAGAAGACAATTATTGCAAACCCTGCTGACGCCCACGAGCGGGTCCGCATCGCACAGGCACTGAGTGACAGCCGGAGCTGTTATCTGTAACCTCTGCATCCCAGCCCTCCTGCTCTGGCAGGAACGCTGCTTCCCAAGCCTGGGAAACGATGGGAAGAACTCAAACTCTCCCCCAAAAAATCAAGGGGAGCACTGACCCCAAGTGGGAAGGTCTCTGCTACAATCCCGGGTGGAATTTGGGGCGTTTTGCTTCAAAAAGGAGGTAGAACAACAGGAGAGGAGAGATGGGAAATGCAGGAAAGGTCTCCAGGAGGAAAGCTGGGAGGGAAGACCAGGAGGAGCCACCACAATGCAGCAAAGGAGGCCCGGAGTGATCCTCTGCATGTAGGAAAAGAGGCAAAATAGGCTTAAATTGTACCAAGGGAAATGTTGGGTAAGCACTGGAAGGACTTGGGAGCGGTAAGGATAATTAAGCACGGGAAGACATTGCCTGGGGAGATGTGTAATCTCCACCACTGAGGGTTTAAGAACAGATTAGGAACACATCCATCAGGAATGGCTTAAGTAGAGATGATTCTGACTTCAGGCAGCAGTATGGTCTGGTTGACCTCTTAAGTCCCTCCTTGCCCTCCTTTCTATGATTCCATGACTGGGTTTTTTCTTCTCCCGAGTGTGTAAATTTGGGTTTTATTCTGCTTGTCTGAAGGGTTTTTATTGTAACCATTATACACTTTCCTGCAAGATATTGAGTCTTGAGATCACCATAATTTATGGCTTATTCACAAGATGACTCAAAGCATGTCCTCCCTACCACATTCACCCTTCTCTCCTCACATCCTTCCCACAGCCATTGGAAAGGCAAATAGGAAACATGGACACATTATCCTTATTCCTTCCCAGCTCCTCCTCTCCTCCTTGCACCCCCTTCTTGGGCAAGACTTATTGTGTCCCTGCCACCATTAGAACCAACTCACCCAAGCTACACTTTCAGAATAAAACCTGTGGTCTGGATGGTAAGTCCTGAGGTCAACATCCCTGAGGATACCTGCAGGGAAGACCCTGGCTGTGGGAAGTATTTGCACAGTTTCAGGAGAGTTCCTGCTTTATCCTAGTGGAGACACAGCGCTGTGAAGCAATTCCTTCGGAGAATGAATGGAGGAGCCTGTAACGAAGCAGGAATTACTGTTGGTCAAAGCATCCTGAGAGATTCCTGCTCTCCGCTCCCTCGACTTCATGGGGTGTAAGTCATCCCTTGCTCCATGTGAGGGCACGAGTGTGTTCCCAGGACGATCCACTAAAGATTCCAAAGGGAACAGGAGGGTGACAGATCCAAACCCTAACCTCCAATGAAAACCACACACCATTCACCTTCCAAACCTCTGATCTTGCTCTCCAAGAAGAAAAGGAACACTTGTGGAGCTGTTAAGAGCACATCTGACCTTTCACATCCTCCCCATCGTTATCCTGCTCTCCACCAGACCTCTCCTGAAGCCTTGTTTGGGATTGGTGCCTTGATCCCTCTCTGAAGCATGGCTTTCCTTGATGCCCAGAAGATGCTGAAACCTCCTTCCAGGCCAGGGCAATTGCTTGGACCCTTCCAGCCCCTCGCTGCCAGGGCTTTGGGGCTGCAGGAGGAAACTTCATCCCATGGTGGCTCTGGCGCTGACAGCTCAGTACAAAGCTGGAATTGGGCGGTTTGTAGCATGGCTGTTCCCATGGGATCTCTCCCCTCTAGTGGCTCTTCCATAAAACAACCTTACAGCTGGCCCACGGTGCCTCTGTCCCACCGCAGACACCTGCAGTGCCCTGTCAGCAGCTGATGTATCAGGTTCAACGAGCAGATGGATCAGATTAAGTGGGTGATCTATTACTTTCTGCTGAGCAGGCAATTCTTCTGCTGGGTAATTTACCCCTGGAGTGTGACTTTATCCCTGGAGCTGTGCTGTTCTCCAGGCTGTGCATTTGTGTGCTTGAAAATCCCACTTGCATTTGGCCGCGGAGTCACTCAGCATTACTGAACTGGTCCTGGTGAAGCATGAGCAAGAACTCATCTCTGGTACCTTTGTGTCCTCAGGGAGCACCCAGACTCAAAAACTCAACTGAAAATGCTGGTTTTGCCCAGTCTTTGCTCATTTCAGATGGGAAGTCCTGCCTTAGCCAAGGGTTTACTCAGCAGATTGCTCAGGAGCTCCTCTGCTCTTGATTCCTCTGCTCTTGCTTCCCAGGGTCTGAGGAAACATCAGCCCAGTGCTTTGACTTTGTGGCTGGATTTGCTGATGAAAAGAAGCTGGTTCCAGAGCAACTGCCACCTTGGCATTGATCTCTGTGCTCTCCATCCTTGCCTGGCTCCAATCCAACCTCCTCTTCATCAAAATACAGCAGGGAACAGGGAGGTGCTCAGAGAGGGAAGAACAGAAATTGGCAGAGGAGCGTGAATCCCACCAGTGATTCCTCTGAGGAGTCTCCAGGCTTGTCACCTCCAGGAAATCCCCCTGAGGGAGGACAGCCACCAGGGCTGGTGTCACCTGCTCTTGAGCAGATCTGACCCATGGTGGCCCTGAGGAAACAGAGGAGGGGGCTTTGGGTGGCACAGCCTGGGACCGGGCTGCCGGCACTCTGTCTGTGCCAGGGGAAAATTCTCTTAGGAAATCAGCAGAGCTTGCTCCAATCTAGGGCTCAAATTCTTCTAATTTCTGTCAAACGAGGCAGCCCTTTGAAACCTTGCTGGGGAACGCTGCTTGAGACCTGCTAATGGAAAAAACTCCCACCGAGGCACGGGATTCTGGAACTGGGACCCGGAGCTGCAGGCAGATTCCTCTGACAGGTACCCCATTGGATGCTAATGGCTGAATTAGCATTTCTCTCTGCAGCAAAGTCGAAGCTATCTCTACAGGAACAGCTGCTAAACTCTTTGCAAAGTTCAAAGAGGATGTATTAATTTTTTTTTTTTTTCCCTGAGTCACATTCTTCAGATTCCCGTGTAAGCTCCTTAGGAAGGGCCACGCCAGCTGTTGAAGTATGAAGATTACAACGTCCTGCTAACGCAGTGCTGGGGATATTCAAGGTATTGTTATTTATTCTTATTCTACAGCCACACTGGAAGGGGTTAAAATGGGGAAGAAAACGGTGCTTTGCCGAACAGGTGTCCTTGAGCAGTACCCAAGGACATGGAGATTGCTAATCCTGTATTCCACAGCATGATCAAATCACCAGGCAACAGATATAAATAAAAAAAGGCAGGAAATAAGGAAATTTAGATACAAGTGTGTCAGAGGGAAAATGAAGATTCATTGTGAAGAGGCTGAGAAGAGAAGAAGAAGAAGGAACAAAATGACAAAGCCACAAATGATAAACCAGTAAGAACAAAAGAAAGGGGGGAGAAAAAAGCCTCTCTGTGAAATGCATGTCTGTGACAGCAGCAGCCAAATCAAAGATGCTGCTAGATTATATGGTTTCTTGCATAATAGGCATTCTGGTTCCCTCTCTGTGTTTGTCTTTCAGCTGGTGTACAGGGAAAAAAAACCATATCTGAAATGGGACGTGAGCAACCTTTATTTTCCTTGTTTCATCAGGAGGAGAAAGCAAATTTGCTTTGTGGGAGCAGCAGCACCTGCTCAATGGCAAATAAATAGCTACAGCTTTGATATTACAGTGCATGTAATCATTAGCAGCACAAATGGCAGAGGATTAACCCCCTGTGTGCTGGCCAGGGCTACCTGGCAAAGGGGTGGCATGTCACTGCTGCCAGCAGAAATGCTCCAGGAGGTGTCTGTGGAGAGGGGCTGGGGCTTTGCAGGGGGCACAGGACCACCCTTCCCAGCCCGAGGCACTGGCTGGCACGGCTACAAGCCACCAGCACTGGGCTTCCCTCAGCCCTGTGGCACTGGCACGGGGGCCACCCCGCCTCTGTGCCTCCCCAGTGTGCAGGATGGAGCTGGGAGGGATGGATGGACACGGGGCAGGCACAGCAGGAACGTGTGTCGGGGGCTGCTCACATGTGGGGGGAATCACGGAATGCCCTGGGTTTGTGGACCAGCTTCCCTTGGACCCCCTCCCTGGCTGCTCCCTGCCTGCTGCTCTCCCACAAGGTGGGAACAAAGCACACCCGGGGCTGGCCCCACCCTGGGCCCACTGGAAGGCACAGAATAAGGTTTGCAAACCTCATCTGAAGCAGAAACTCCAGTGATGTAAAGAACTGCTTAGTAACTCTGTGGTGGGGCTGGGGTCTGCACCTCTGGAAATCCAAGTGCGGGGCCAGCTCCAGAGCAGATCCTAGAGCCCCAAATCCACCCTTTCTTAAGCCAGGAAGAGGGGAAGTGTTCTTTAACTACAACTTTGGTCATAACTGAGCCAAAACATCCAGATTTGGCTCCTGCTTGCCTGCTGTGCCATCTCTGCGTTGGCTTTTCCCCAGGTTGTCCTCTGCACTGCTTTTTGCAGTGAGGACATGAAGCCACTGTTGTCAGCCAAGCTAAGAGCAGTGTCCCTGATGAAACACTTCCCTTCCCTTTTCCAGCTTTTCCACCCCTTCCCAGAGCACAATCCTGCTTGCTGATGGGCTGACCCACGTGGCAGGCTGGGCTCCCAGGTCGCATCAGGGTTTTGGCCAGTGATGCCTGGCTGTGCTGCTCCGTCACCACCCCCTCTCCAGATGTGCCAGGAGAGCACTTGGAATGCCTGCTTGCCTGCATCAGGAATGTGTGCACCATTCCTGGGCAGGAAACACCTGCAGGACAGTCCAGGCACTTGTTTTCACATATTAAAGGCATTTAAAAATTTTCTTTTCCTTTTTCCCTTTCCATTGCATTGCCTCATGAACCTAAAAAAAGCTTCACCAGGGATGCTGGCAGACGAAAGCAAACAGGGGCTAAATAAACTCTCCTCCAGCCAGACATTTCCACAGTGAACATGCCAGATCACACAAACCAGCCACAGGGTCCCAGAGCCAAAGAGAAATTGTGTCCCTCCAGCCGGAGTCCCGGGCAGGGAGGTAACTGTTGTGGGAGAGAAGTATCCAGCTGGAGACAAAGACAGGAAGTTAATATTTAAGCATTCAGACAAGGAACAAATGACTTAATTAAATCAATTACAGAGGGAGAAATGGAGCCACTTAGGAAGCGCGTGTAAAGAGACGGTGAGGCTGCTGCGAGCTCATACAAGAGAAGGAGGAGGGAGAGTTAGCAGGGAAGATAAACGGGCTGGTTTATCCCTGCTGTTAATTAAGAGCTGAGCATTTGCACTGCGCTGAGTCAGGGTCGAAGCAGCGCTTCCACTCTCTGAACCACGCTCAGTGCCCAAACTGTGGCGGTGTTTGTAACCAGGTGGAGTAAAGGAGGGGCAGATGCTGGGATGCTGGGAGGGATGCAGGCAGGACAAAGAGGTGACATAAAGCTTTTCCACACTCCTGAACCTCCCTCACCCTCAACCAACAGCACAAACCCAGCCCCTATCCTGCATCTTTCCAGGCTGGGGTCACCCTCCTGACCTTCCTCCCCTCTTCAGATGAGGAATTTCTGCCCGCATGATCCTGCAGTGATCCACCCAAAGAGGAGAAAAGGGAGCAGCAAAAGGGCTTTCATCCCTGAAGGTCCTCTGCTCTTATTCCTGACTCAGTATGGGGTAGAAATCAAGGCTATTTCCTAGCATAACTTCCAGTTAAATGACTTTTTCCCTCCCTGCTGCTCTCTCCCCAGATGAAGATGCTTCCAGTGCTGGCCATGGACACCCAACTGGAGCTGTGGCCAGGCTCCAGGAGAACGGCTCCCAGCTAAAGCCTGTTTGGGTCCAGGACACATCAGACACTGTGTCAGAACTCACTCTGCCTGATAAAAAGCCATCCTTGCTCCAGGAAGTGTTCCCTGGGGTTCTCTCAACAGGCAACAAGCAATTACAGGCTTTTGTAACAGACTCAGCAGCAACCAACAGGGAAAGCAGGACCTGGAATTCTCCACGTGAAGCAGGCGGAAAGTGGCTGACAGCTTTGGGGCAGGAAGGTTTCCTCTGTGAAGCCACTTCAGACATCTCCTTCTGAAGCTTTTAAAGCCTGAATGTTGGATTTGAAGTCAGCAATACAGGGAGTTAATAGTGTTTAGCCGGTTGGCTGTCACTCCTTGTAAGTAAATAAGCAAATACAAACCCATCTCCCATCTCAAGCTGTAAAACCCCACGTCAGGGAAAGGCCACTGATGGCTCTGCAGAGTATGAGCTTATCAAGAATAATTAGTTGTCATAACAATTTGCTCTTCCCCACACAACAACAGCAATTTTGCACAGTGGGCACTTCAGCACCGCTCCTGAAAACAGCCTCTGGTCCTGCACTTCAGCCCGTGGAAGCCCTTGGCCATACCCTGAACATGCCTGGGGAGACGCTCTGCGCTGTGGAAATACACATTTCGACAGCTGAAAGACAAAAGTGAATAACTCAGTAACTCACTTGCTTTTGTTCTTCTCCCAAACTGTCCCACATTGATGCCACGATTTTCGACACATCCCCAAAGGTGGCGTTGGGGTTTTGCCCTTTGATGGCTGCTTGTGTGTCTCTGAAGAACAGGGCGTAGGCGGAAACGGGCTTCTGGGGCTCATTGGGGTCCTTCTTTTTCTTCTTCTTTTGGCTTTTGGGCTTTTTGCCCAGGTCTGTTGAGGGTCTTTTCTCTCCAGTAGCCTGTAAAACCAAGAGAGGAACCTTAGCAGTCAGCTGGAAGTGGTTTGATACAAGTACCTGCTACAGCTATTGAGCCAAGGAGATGAGAGAGGGAATGGGAAGTGGAGAGGTCCCAGAAGGCAGAGGGGGTAGCAGCCCTCAGGGTCTCTTTGTGCCCCAGGAGCCTCTTGGATCATTGCACAAACTGCTGGTGGGTGCCTGACCCTGCCTTGGTGCCTCTTGGCAGACCAGCTCATAGCTTGGGTTCTCCCCTTTGTCCCTGCTCCAAGTCTGGGGCTTTCCAGACACTCATTGTCAGTCACTCTCCTTCCCCACCCTCCTCCCCAGCTCACTCACTCCTTGATCCACTTCTGGGACCTCTCCAAATGCTTTGCTTCCCATCTAGATCACATTAGCAGTCCATGCATTTTCCAAACCTGGCTTCCACGTGGTTTCTGATTTCCATCCCAGTGAGCCCCTTTTGCAAGCTGCTCCTGACTTCCCTCACCTCCCCATTCCAGGAGGGCTGTGAGCACTGACCAAGCAACACCAGCATCACATTAACCATCACACCAGGGCCATCCAGAATTTGCTCCATCCTGCTAACACGTATGTACCCCTATCCAGAAATATATCCAGGAATTGAACTGTTTTAATTGTATGAATTAAATGCTTTGCACATGTTGTTCACTCCTATGACTGATCGGGGTGCAGCAGGATGACCAGGAATGGCTGTGTCCAAACTCAGTGCCCAGTGGGTGTTGGAACTCAGGGGAGCAGGACACAGGGAACAGGAACTGGACTTTGTAGCTGCTCAGCACGAGATGCTGCCACTGGGCTGGGAAGTGAAACAGCAAGGCTGGAAACAAGGATGCTTCCACTGAAGGCAGCATGGAAAGGAGATCCTATCTCCCTTGGGATGCCCTGTGCAGTGTATTAGGAAAAGGTTCTTCCCCCAGAGGGTGCTGGGCACTGCCCAGGCTCCCCAGGGAATGGGCACGGCCCTGAGGCTGCCAGAGCTCCAGGAGCGTTTGGACACCGCTGCCAGGGATGCCCAGGGTGGGGTTGTTGGGGTGTCTGGGCAGGGCCAGGAGCTGGACTGGATGATCCTGTGGGTCCAACTCATAATATTCTATGATTCTATGAATACAGTGGACTGCAGAAGCCTCCATGGGAGGATGTGCAAAGGAAAAGACCCTGGAAAACACCTGGATTCCCATCAAAGCTCTCAACGCATTAACTGTGGCCAGTGAAAGCTCGCTCTGCAAGGAAGCACCATTATCCTTATTTTATAGTGAAGGAAAACCGAAATACACACAAAATACACCAGATGACAGAGAATAAAAACACTGGCTGCATCTCTGCATCCTTGAGGGCAAACAGGACACCAGCCCCTCCACCTGCAGGCCCCGAGTTCAAGGCACTACCATCAGCTGCACAGGTTGTTGAATTGCTTGGGAAGACACACATCTAAACACCAAGATCTTGTGAAAACTGTGCCTCCAGCTGAGCTGGGGACAAACAGCCTCTTCTCCTGATGGATTTGTCAATTTGAGCACATGCTTGGCAGTGCCAGGATTTAAGAGCCTTCCCTTCAGCTGGCACAGGCCAGGCACGGGGAGGAAAGGGCAGCAGCATTCCTGTTGTCCTCTCTGCAGCTCTTGACTGGTCATTAATTTCAGTATCAGCGCAGTGACATTTGTCAAACAGACAGTGACCATTAGTGAATGAGCAGAGAGACCAAAAAAATCGCATTTAATTTAAAATTGCCCAATTGGGCTTGAATGGGAGGCCTGGAGGTGAAAGGCCATCTTATTAGGAGGAAAAAAAATGCATGACAGGGCTTCAACCCATTAGGAAGTGAGATGGTATTTTAACTAACTGTGATCCTGTTTGATTCAGTGGAGTGCTGTGGGGGACCTGCTCCCACACAGCCACTGACCAAGCCAAGGAGCTGGACCAGCAGTACCACAACCCCAGCTGGATTTACAGCTCAGGCAGCACCAAAGAGCACATGGGATTCAAGGAAAACAGATGCTGCAAGGCTGCCCGGAGCCACCAGTCCCCAGCAGGGAGCAGAGCAGATCAGGATTTGGTATTCATGGGGTTTTCCAGGTGTGACGCGCACCTGGGATGAGACAACAGCCTGGGCCTGGACCTCAGAAGAGGCTTGACCAACCTGAACCATGTTCATGGCTAAAGTCAACCCCCGGTGAGCCAGTGCCTCGTTGCCCCAGAGCATCTACACAAGGGTCACCCCCATGGTCAAAGGGACCAGGGAGGCTCGGGCAGGGGGATGAAGAGCATGGCCACCTGCACATGGTGGCCACCAGCATTGGACCTGCCCTGGAGAGACAGCAGAAGGTCTGTTTGATGGCAGATGTGGACTGGGGCAATGATGTGAGCCCAGAAACTTGGTGCCTTCTTAGACGTTGAATCCAGGAAGAGCTGAAACCTCATGGACACCGTGATTTTAATAACTATGGAGAGTGGCCACTAATCCAGCTGGAAATTGGGCTGTAACCACCTCTCCCTTCCATGCATGTGCACCCGCCCCCCAAGCTGTGAAGCAGGTAAATGCACCAGTGAGGCTCAGAGACCTCTGAAATTCATAAGCTCCCTGGCTCAGGAGGACCAGCTGGACCTGAAGGACCTGCTGGCATCAAACTCATTTCTTTAACGTGTGACCTTCTCGCTCACAAGATTAATTTCTGCTTGTTACATGTTGTTTTGATGCCTTGTTGCAGAAAAGCCCTTAATGGCCAGGTGAAAAATGACTGATGGGTGAAGGCAGCAGCTGTGCAGACAGAGAAAGCAAACAGAAACCTGCAGGCCACAACGTGGGTCTGCTGCTTTCCTTACACTCAGCATTTCCTCCTCCATCAAACACCTCACTCCCACCAGTTTGGGGGCTTTACAGGGCAGAAGAATGAGAGGGATTGCCTTAAGGATTAGGAAAAAATCTAATCTCTGCAAGCTGTCATCATCTGGACATCTCCAAACTCTTCCTACCCCATGGGCACCACTGGCTCAAGAAAACAGAAGATCCAACCCCAAAGCTATGTCCTCCTCAGGGACTCTTGGGTGGCTGACAGGAAAGCTGGGTGATGCTGGTGGAGGCAGAGTAACAGAACCTGGTGTGTCACTAAACTGAAACTCATTTTCTCCTGACATGAAAGATTTCAGCTCCCAGGTCATTGCCTGGAGCCTTGTGACACAGGCTTTGGGAGATGGCAGACCATGGGATCCAGCAGCACAACCCATCCCACAGTGAGCCCCGAACATGGAATCACAGAGTTTGAAAAATTCCATTTGTTTTTAACCTTGTGTAACCCTTCTTTTACAATTTTATCCACTGAAGCTGTTCACCCACACGAGCACTCTGCTTTGAAATGCCCCAGTCTGAAGTGAAACCTGCCAGTGGATTAAAAACTACAGGATTGATGGGAATCCATTTTCCTGGATTTCTGTGGGCAGGGAAAGGTTTTTGCTCAGCCCTAGCATTTTCCTAGTTTTCCAGCCCGTGCACTGTTTGCTGCTCTGGTTATACACTCAAACCCTGTCACAACAGTGTATTTCGGTGGGACAAGGTTACAACACCAGTGCCTTGGGTCAGCACCTTCCAGGAGAAGGTTTTCCATGGAAGGCTTTAATCAGAGTCCCCAGGGAGCCCAGCAATTCACCTGCAGGCACAGAGGCACTGTGATTGCTGCAGTTTGCTCTCAGTAAATAACAGCCACAGACTCCTGGAACACAGCGCGTGTTGTTTGGCTTTGCTGCTGCATTTGGAGAGAGATCGACAAAAACCAAGATGTGCCCAAACCCCCAGGAATTCCTTGGGTTTGTTGGTGTCACACTCAGCAGCAGTTGTGTTGGCTGTAGAGACCATTTGGGACATTGCTGACTACTTAAAAAATCACCTGGGTGAACTAAAAGGCAGAAGACTCTTCCTCTTTTAATTCCTGTTTATTTTCCTTAGCAAGCCATGTTCGATGGGCTCGGTTTAATACCGCCATGAGTTCCTTTCCTGTTTCAGTCTCCTCTACCCACACCAGAAATCTAATTTAGCTCCAAGCATTTGCAGACCCTTAGCCCTGAACCTGCTTTTCTCATCGTAATCATCGTCCCAGGAAATTCTGTAGCCTGATGGACCTGGTAAAACGTGGAGACAGAAGAACAACTCGGATCTCCAAACCTGCTGTGTGAGTGCCAGCCTGCCATGCTGGGCCTCACCCTAGGCTGGGAACAGTGCCCACATCCTTGGGAAAGTCTTCCACTATAAATACAAAAATAAGACCAGCAGTCCATGCTCTTTAGGACAATGAAAAACGCCAGTGCCCCTTAAACCCGGCACGACCGCACGTACCTTATAATGCGACTCAGTCTCCTCTTCCTGAGTGGAACTGGAGGGAGATGGGGTGGCAGACTTGCTTCCCGGGGGCGAGGGGGAGCCGTGGGTGACCCCGCTCCGGATCCCCATCTGGGAGATGAGCTGGGACTGGCTGAGGGTGCCCATGGGGCCGCCCAGCATCCCGGGCCGGTTGAGCAGCGGCACTTGGCGGTTGGACTCGTAGGACGTGGCGTCCGAGTGCACCATCTCCTGGATCTGAGTGAGAAGGAGATCACTCGTGACTACAAAATTCATTCATTTATTTATTTATTTGCCATACTGTCAAATCACTTTAAGACTGATTTATTGTTTAAATTGTTCTACGCAGCTGGGAAAGTTTTCCTTGCGCTCCCTTCCAAACAAGGCAAGAGCTGGGCACCGTGCACCCATTGCTGTGCCCATGAGGTGCTAAATCAGCTTTTTGTGTGGGTCTGTGTGCCCAGAAAGTGCCCCTGCCTGCTTCAGGGACCACTGGTGGCTGGCACCTACCAGGGGTCTGAAAAAAGGGTTCATAAATGAGCAATTTATGGCCAAATCACCAGGAGAAGGGAAGGTCCTCCAAGCCCTGTCCAACCTGGCCTTGGACACTTCCAGGTTTGGGGCAGCCACAGCTGCTCTGGGCACCCTGTGCCAGGGCCTCACCACCCTCACAAGGAAGAATTTCTTCCTAATATTCCATCTAAACCTACCCTCCTATAACTTAAAACCATTCCTCCTTTTCCTGTCACTCCAGGCCCTTGTCCCAAGTCCCTCTCCAGTTCTCCTGGAGCCCCTTTAGGCTCTGGAAGGGGCTCTAATATTTCCCCAGAGCCTTCTCTTCTCCAGGTGAAGCCTCCCAGCTCTCCCAGACTGGCTACAGAGCAGAGGGGCTCCAGCTTTTGGAGCATCTTCATGGCCTCCTCTGGGCTCATTCCAGCAGGTCCATCCCCTGTACACCAAGAAGCAAATAAGGGATGAGGTGAGATGAGATGAGATGAGATGAGATGAGATGAGATGAGATGAGATGAGATGAGATGAGGTGAGATGAGATGAGGACAAACCCTGTTTTTTTCTGTGCCAAGACCCCATTTCCAGTTTTTTCTGAATGCCCCATTTTCCCCCAGGATCCATCCTTGCTGATCTGGTAGAGCTTGGCTCCTGCACAGCCTCATCCAGCCACGGAGTGTGAGGGAGGCAAACCCTATCTGAAATGTTTTCCAGACTTTTCCCCTTTTACATTAATCTGATAAATGCTAACATGAGTTTAAAGACCCGAGCTCCCAGTCGGCCCGCTGAGGTGCAATCTCTCGTTAGCAGGGGAGCTTTGCCAACTCCATCAGCAGCACACACGCAGAAGGAAACCCAGGGAAGACATGTGAGGGCTCCATAGGCTTCAGAGGACATAAATCCAAATGCAAACCCAGATTTACTGCTGCAGGCCAGGAATCAAGAGCTTTACACCACACCTGACAGAATGTTCTGCTCTCCTTTGGACTCTCCATCAGTAGAGGAGCAGTGTCAGGGGAACAGATTTCCCTGTATCTGCCCTTTTCCTGTATTAATTGTTAAGTGAAGGGATTTAACTCATAGGAATTAAATTTATTCCTGCATTTCATCAGCACAATTCTGACTGAGGCTGACTTAGGGGCCACACTGAATTGCTGCCCTTGGCTTTGGTGGTGTCAAGGAGGCAGCAGGGCTGGCTCTGCTTAGAGGCACAGGGGCACAGAGCTTAACTATGCTTTGGTTAGGAGCATGGAGCTTAACTATGGCGAGTTTTTTGTGCCCTTAAAACCTTATTATGTGCCTGTGAAACCTAATTATGTGCCTTATTGCAGAGCTCTGGTGTCTCCTGGTCATAAAGACATCGAGGATGGTGCAGCCATGGGGATGGACACCAGGCTTGGGCAGCACAGGAGGCACCAGAGAGGCAATTTTTGCGTTTACAACTGGATTTGCAGAAGTCATGGGAATGGCCTGGGTGAGACAGGCAGCGACGGGGACCATGCAACGTGGGGACACAGCACCCATCTGCCGAGAAGCCAGCCATTCCCAAATTCCAGCCAAAAAGTGTCTTGGTTTTTGTCAGTTTAATCCAGACCTTTCATGTTGGAGAAGATCTGCCAGCTGCTAAGGAAAAGAATAATTTATTGTCCTTATTTTAAATTTAAATGAAGGGAAAGTTTAGAAGACGGGTGTTGGAGAAATGGGGAAGACTACGAGACGTGGCTTCAAAAATTCTGAAATTTAAAATAGCATGCTCACGTTTGAAGCACGGAAGTCTCCTGAGGAAATACTGTATCAAGACAACTTTTTGGGAAACTTTTATTATGTGGCCAATAGACCACAATGGCTCCGTTTATCTATTAAATATGTAATCATACACTTTTTCTTTACAGTGCATGTTATTTATGCATCAGAGCAGAACAAGTCCAGGAGTGCAATTATGCATATGGGCCATGTGTTGTAAATGCCTCCGAAAATTTGTAGAAAAAACCAGGAACCTGAGCCTGGCTCAGAGAACCCCTCCAGAAGCCCCTTGCTCACAACAACCCCATCACAGACCCCTCCTGAGTAGCAGAGATGCAGCATTTGTGCTAGGACATCTTCCTCCGAGGATATCTTAGCGAGATGCCTCCTCCCAATTTCTTTACAGCAGCAAAGGGACCCCATAAGACCAGACTTTTAATCAGGGCCTGTGGTGACAGGACAAGGGGGAATGGTTTTAAACTAAAAGAGGGTTGATTTAGGTTAGATATAAAGTAGAAGTTTTTTTACAGTGAAGGTGGTAAAACACAGGCAAAGGGTGCCCAGAGAAGCTGTGACTGTCCCTGGATCCCTGGCAGTGCCCAAAGCCAGGTTGGACGGGGCTTGGACAACGTGGGACAGTGGAAGGTGTCCCTGCCCATGGCAGGGGTGGCACTGAATGGCCTTTAAGGGTCCCTCCCAACCCAAAGCATTCTACAATTTTATGATAAAAAAGTGGTTTTAGTTGAATACTGTTGGTTCTTCTCTCCCTCTCCCACATCTCCATCTCTTCTCCTGCTATCCGGGAGGTTCTGCAGGACATGCACAGCTCCTCACATGCACCCTCTGACCAGTATCTGGACAGGCAGGAACTGCCTACACCATCTGGCACTCACTGGATTTCTCTCCACTTCCCTTTTTTTTTTTTTAAATGCAGTTTTGGAAGCAACACGCCAGGCTGCCACCTCCCCATCACTCCTGGTGATGGTTCCTGGTGTCCCCAGGAGTGGTGGAAAAGCCACTTGTGTTTTCCAGATGTAAAATGTTTGGGGTGAAAATGAAGGTGAGTTGTTTGTGGGCAGCACTGGAGCTCCTCAAATAGGATTGAGGGTGAGGATGGTCCTCACTCAAGCCAGGGAAAGGGTTATTCCTGCTTCCCACGGCAGAATTCTGCAGACGCTGATTTCAGGGGCACCCAAAGCAGGTGATACCCACCCAAAAAAGAGAGACCCAGGAGCAGGATTTTGAGATGCTTCCCTGCAGCAAATGGCCTCATTAGGCAAGCAAATGGTGAATGAAATTGTGATCACGGCAAACCAAAGTGAGAGGAGGTAATGAATGCAACGTTCCCTGTGCGAAAGGAAACAACCTGGTCCTGTGGGAGGCAAGCCCATCACTGGGCTCAGTGTGGCTGTCCCATGCCTTTCCCCTCCCCAAAGCTCTCGGCAGCCCCACAGAGCCCCATGGAAACATGGAATTAAACAACCACCCTCCAAATGTGATCAGCTCCTTCCTCAGGAGCAGGGGCTGTGAGAGCCAGGTCAGATCCCATCTCCACGCCGGGAATTCAGCACAACAAGCTCACCATGAGCTGCTGCAAAAGGCTCAGGATGGGTTTGCAGCCTGTGCTCAAAAGATGTTTTGCATCTCAGAGGAAACCCAGAGTGCAATGTGATGTAGTCATAGCTAAAGTAATTAAGTGCATCTTACTTAGCAGATTCCCAAAGGCTGTGCTAACTCAAAGACAGCTTCTTTTTTTCCACAATATTTCAATTCTTTTAATGAATATGCATATCAGGCCCATAAAAGCTCCAGCTAATCCAAAGAAGGAGAGAAAAACAGGCTGACAACAGCACATGGTCCATGCTCCCTGTTTCTGGGGAGAAGGGGAATTCAGTGGGTGACAAATGCCATGAGGAAGACCCCGGTCGGGGACTGGGGTGCTCTGCTAACACAGATAATGTTTCAAATGTGTCAAGCCCAGCTTCAACTTAACTGTTCCCCAAAATTTTAATGCAAAAAGCAGCTCTTTCCAGCAGTATGGGGTAGAGCACCAGCCAGCAGACCTGGGGCTCAGGTCCCAGGGTCTGGCAGGGTTGGTTGTGTCATGAAATGGCCTCCTGCTAAATCCTAACTGCGCACTGAAGCCTTGAGACAGGTTCCACCCCTAAAAGCACCTTCTGCCTTTGCTTTCCATGGGATTTTTCTCCTCCTCCTCCTCTCACCTTCCTTGGTCTCGGCCACACCCTGAACAAACACCATGCTCTGGTGGCAAAGCACAAACCCAGAGGTTCTGTGTTATTCCCCCATGGAGTGCTCTGCCCTTGGAGCAGAGATGCTCCAAGCTGCTCCGGCCCTGCTGCAGTGCCGGGTGGGATCCACGCCGACCCGCTTGTGATGTTACCCAAGGAGCAGGAAAAGGAGAAATTTGGCTGGAGTTTGCCACACAACACTGTCCAACCCCACTGCAAAGGCAGGAGTTGGGGGTGCTGGTGGATGAGAGGCTGGACGTGACCTGGGAATGTGCATTGGCAGCCCAGAAACCCAGCCGTGTCCTGGGCTCATCCCACAGCGTGGGCAGAGCCGAGGGGGGGTTCTGCCCCTCTGCCCCGCTCAGGTGAGACCCCACCTGCAGAACTGCCCCAGCCTGGGGCTTCCCAACATCAGAAGGACGTGGAGCTGCTCGAGTGAGTCCAGAAGCCATGGAGATGCTCCAAAGGCTGCAGCACCTCTGTTACTGAGCCAGGCTGAGAGAGCTGGGGGTGTTCAGCCTGGAGAAGAGAAGGGTCCAGGGAGACCTCAGAGCCCCTTCCAGGGCCTAAAGGAGCTTATAAGAAAGATGGGGACAGACTGTTTAGCAGGGCCTGTTGTGACAAAGGACAAAGGGTGATGGTTTTAGACTAAAAGAGACTTGATTTAGAGTAGATAGAGGGAAGAAATTTTTTCTGATGAGGGTGTTAAACACTGGCAGGGTGCCCAGAGAAGCTGTGGCTGCCCCTGGATCTCTGGAAGCGTCCAAGGCCGGGCTGGACGGGGCTTGGGGAAACCACGGCAGGGGGTTGGAATGAGATGTCTTTAAGGTCCCTTCCAACCCAAATCATTCCATGATTCTATGACTCCCACCCTTCCCAGGGTCAGTTAACACAAGTGGGCTGAGCGGAGCTGTCAGAGCCTTCCTCATCCAGGGTCTTCCTCCCCAGGCAAGGCAAGCAGTTACTCCAGGGGCAGCCACTGGGTTCATCCACAGCGCAGCTTCCCTCTCCTTGGGTTTGCTCCCAAGAACAAGCCATTATAATCACAATCAACCAGGGAGAGGAATTATCTGCTGAACAGCTTTGAAGCAAAGTTTTCCCAGCAGGCTTTTTCTGTATTGAAGTTTCAGTGTAAACGCATCACCATAGCTGAAATGCTTAAAGATGATTTACTTAAAAAAGAGAGAGAGCAGGAGAGAGAGGAGCTGATAAGAAAATATATCCCCAATTACCACCCCTCCTCTTCCCGATTTGTAACTGCTCCTAATAAACTTTCATGGTCTATGTAAAATGCTTTAGTGCAGTGACAAATTTCTGCTGGAATTTGAGATGTCTTGTTCAGAGTAATAGCTATCTCACACAGGTGCCCAGCTGCTATTGTAAAATCAGTAAGCATTTAATTGAAACAAATGACTATAATAATAGTACATTATCCCTGCAGGCTCATAGCCATAACAGTTTTAATTATTGAGTTAAGAGTCAAACTAATTTATCCTTTAAAGTAACAGCCACATCTTTGGTTCCACTGATCATCCTATTACGAACACGAGGGGAACAGTTGGAAAGGATTTAAAAAGGAAGTAATTTATTTTGGTAGAGGTGGGGGGGCATTTATCATACGGCAGAGGATTTTTCTGTGCACTGATGTTCCCAGCTGTGATTGTCACCTCCCTCCCAGATGCATCCAGTTCCCAGAGGGACCAAGCACCTCTCTGCCAGCTCCTGGGGACCTGTACCCCCACCAGGATGCCTTGGGGGGGGTTTGCTGGCCCAGAAACACAGGAGCCCATGGGAACTGCTGGTGCCAGCTTTGGGGGCTTGGGCATACAAAAATTTTTTTGATCTATATTAAAATTACAGTTTCTCTTTATCGAACACAGTGGGAAAAAAAAAGGTTTTACAGACTCAAACAGGATCTGAAGGAGCACATCTGAACTCAGAGCCAGGCAGGAAAGAGGAAGAATCCACATTCACAGTTTAAAAAAAAGCATTTCTGAGACACAGACATGCCCTGGAGCAGGTTTGAAGGCACAGCTTTCCCCAGCCCTTGGTTTCACGAACCTTCCTGCTTTTATTGTGTTGGCTGTGACACAGGGGATCTACCGCATCTCTGTGAGCCCATGGGGCACCACACAAGGAGGGGATGGAGAGAGGAGGGCTGCAAGGAGGTGGGGAACCCCTCCCTGCCCAGGGGGGTGGATTGTCGCATCATTTGTAGCATCACCCCGTGGGTGATCCCTGGAGCAAGCCTGGAGTGCAGCCTCCATGGACAGCCTGTGCTGCCAGCCCTAGAGGGCTCTCACCAGTGCCAGCCAGGCTGGAGGGCTCTCACCAGTCTGNGCCCTATGGGGCTCACACCAGTGCCAGCCAGGCTGGAGGGCTCTCACCAGTGCCAGCCAGGCTGGAGGGCTCTCACCAGTCTGTCCTTCCCCAGAGCACTGGCAGAGCACCATCAGCCCCCTCCTGCTCTGGCCAAAGACACAGAGCTCTGCACTCCCTCCGTGTTCCCCACCCTGCTCATTGCTCTGGATGCTTTTTGGACTTCTCCCTCAGCAGCGCCCACCCAAAGCATCTCACACCCCTTTTCCAGAGCCACCATCCATAAGGAGAGGAGTCCTCACCTTAAAAGACCTTTTTTGCTCCTGCAAGGGGGGCAATACTGTTTTTCCAAACACACATTCTTTACTGGGGCTCAGTTTACAAGGCCATGCCAAAAGCTCTGCATCTCTGTCTTCTGCCACCTTCCTGCTCACTGCGTCATCATCTGCCAGCTCCACTGGCAATTATTTCATGCTTCCTTTGGCAGAAACATAAAAAAACCTCCAGGAAGACAGAGTGACAATCCAGCCCACCAAACCTGCGCAACACTGGGTTTGTATTGTTCAACTTTCTCAACAGACTTTGTGCTTCCAAGTCAAATGTCTTGCAGATGTCTAAGTGTGTTATGTTAACACTGTTACCTCTATCACCCAAACCTGTAATCTCATCAAAAAAGATATCAAGTTAGTTTGACAAGATTTGTTTTCCATCAGCCCATGTTGATTGGCATTAATTATATTACCTTCCCTTAATTCTTTATTAATTGAGGCCTGGATCTGCCACTCCATTATTTTGCTGAGGATTGATGACAGACTGACAGGTCTGTAATTACCTGGGCTGTTCTGTTTCCCTTTTTAAATATTTGCACCTAATAAAAAATTAGCTCTTTTCTAGGACTTGGGAGCTTCCCCAATATTCCAAGAATTATTAAATACCAGCATTAGCAGAGCTCCTCAGCCAGTTATCTGAAGCCCTGTACAGACAAGCTCAGCCTGATGGCTTAGAGGGAACCTGAGCACACAAATATGAGAAAAGAAACTTTTCTGGTTTAGGTGCTTTAAATAAAACCCCGATCTTTCCAATTAATGTTGGCAGTTCCAAATGCAATGCTTTAAAACATTAAGCTTTACCCTAAAGCCACACAGTGTCCCCAGACAAGGCTCCCCGGGCTTTTCCCAGTTGTGTTTATGTGGGAATGGACTGAGAGCAGCTCTGAGGAGGACTTGGGTGGATGAGAAGCTGAATGTGACCTGTCCATGTGCACTGGCAGCCCAGAAACCCAACTGTATCCTGGTCTCTTCCCACAGTGAGGGCAGCGGGAGAGGGGGGGATCCTGTCCCTCTGCTCTGGTGAGACCCCACCTGCAGAGCTGACCCCAGAGTAGGAAGGATGTGGGGCCTGGAGGGACTTCAGAGGAGTCCACAAAGATGCTCCAAGGGCTGGAGCCCCTCTGCTCTGGAGCCAGGCTGGGAGAGCTGGGGGTGTTCACCTGGAGAAGAGAAGGCTCCAAGGAGACCTTAGAGCCCCTTCCAGGGCCTAGGGGCTCCAGGAGAGCTGGAGAGGGACTGGGGACAAGGGCATGGAGTGACAGGACAAGGGGCAATGGCTTTAACCTGATAGAGGGCAGGGAGAGATGGGATATGGGAAGAAATTATTCTCTGTGACGGTGGTGAGGCCCTGACAAAAAGTGCCCAGAGAAGCTGAAGCTGCGCCATCCCTGGAAGCGTCCCAGGCCAGGTCGGAGGGGGCTTGGAGCAACCTGGGATAGTGGAAGGTGTCCCTGCCCATGGCAGGGAGGTTGAAACAAGATGGTTTATAAGGTCCCTTCCAACCCCAGTCATTCTCTGGCTGTAGATGACTCTGTCTCCTTGCCTGTGGGGATTTTTTGATCCGCTTCTGTTACCATGTGAATTGCTCCTTGTGTTTTCCAGCCTTGATCACCTCTGCATGTTTTTTTCCCCACAAAGAGAAGCTCCGTGCAGCAGGCAGGGGAGGGAATGACTGAGGGCTAGTGTGGGAAGCACGTGCCCGACGCACTGAGTTCGGTGCTTTGGCAGCCCGTGATCTCGTGCTACGATATCCTGCTATTACAGGGGAAGGAATCCTCCAAACACGATTAACACTTCATCAAAAGATAAAGAACTGTAATTTCTGGGTGAGAACGGTGGTGTTAAACAGGAGAGAGACTCAGCTCGGGAAATGGGGAATATTTCTCATTACTATTGCCATCGCTCCCGGGGCTGGGAGGGCACGGCCGGAAGGAACCAGCTCAGCATGGCACTACCTGAATGTTGTTATTCTCCTGTGATTCAACCCCCACTATGGCCATCTGCCAACAGGAGCATTATCGTGCATTGGCACAGCAGAGATGTCCACAAGGGTGGACATTCCAAATCCCAGCTACTCCCACCCCCTGGGAGCAGCAGGCAGGCAGGAGTTGTGCTTCAGTGTGTGCTTCCCTCTTTCTTCTGCTGGTGGAGTGATTACACAGATTGCAAGAGGTTATGGTTTCCAAGCACCTCGAGGTGTCAGTGACACAGCTCCAGAGCTGTCGTCCCTCCCAGCCCTGCTGCAGACCTGCAGCCTCAGCTGGGTTGCTCCTTCTTCAGGAGATGACCAAACTGTTGTAAGGGCTTGGCCCACCCTGAGTCCCAAATCCCACCAGCTGTGTGACGATGGAGAAACCAAACAGCTGAGACGGGAATCTGGACTGCAGAGAATGAATCACCAAGGCTGGAAAAGCCCTCTGAGACCATTGAGTCCAACCCTTAACCCAGCACTGCCAGGTCCACCACTGGCACATGTTTTTTGAGCACTTCCAGGCATGGTGACTCCAACACTGCCGTGAGCAGCCTGTTTCAGTGCTTGACCACAGTGAAGGAATTTTCCTAAATATGCAGCCCAAACCTTCCCTGGCGCAGTTTGAGGCTGTTTCATACAGCTGAGCCCCTGCATTCCAGCAACCCCACCTCACCTGCACTGTGGAGACCCTAAGGCTGACCTTCCAGGGACACCTTCCACCCCATCAGGGTGCTCAGAGCCTTCCACTGATGTTTTTCCAGGTGTTTTGCTTCTTCAACATTGAGTCTTAGGGGGAAATCCCTGAAGGAAAGGAACTGCTGTGACTATTCCCATGGGGACTGGGAGAGGGATAGCATGTGTCCTTTGTCAAACTCACTCTCCCAGGGTCAGGGATGAGCCCAACAGCTCAGCAAAATGCAAGCAAAATTCTGGTTCTAGTGGAAAAATCCCTGGTCTATTGGAAAGTGCCCCTGCCCATGGCATGGGGCTGGAAGTGGATAGTTTTTAAGGTCCCTTCTAAGCCCAACCATTCCAGGATTCAGTGACGTGTCTGGAGGAGGAGGGATGCCCCCGGTACTGGAAAAGCAGCTGGGCTGTGCATGTGCTCCATCGGTGCTCCCGCAGTTCTCAGCTGGAGAACTGTCTGTAAATAACATCTTCAATAAACTCCATTTTTTTTTAAGTACATTATTTTACGGATAAAGAACAAGCCTGATAATTCAGTGAACATGTTTGCAAATAATCTATCCCATTAATTTCCAGCCTGTTTTCTGAATGCATTATTTAGCGATTTCGCAAAACCCATTTGTGGAGGAAGGGAATTGACGCTCATCCAGGCATAACACCATAACACCATCACCAAATGCTGGGGCCAGAATTCCCAGGAATGGGCACCGGGAGGTAATTAAACAGCAGCAGACCCTGAGCCCCTCTCTTTTATAGCCCATGGCGGGTATAAAATGTAATAAAATTGTCACACCCCCTAGATGTCTGTGGAAAAGACAGGGAGAACCAGCTACGGAGGGGAAAAGAAGCAAAAGGGGCAGATGATAAAACCTTCATGGGTGAAGGTGAGGGACTGAGGGGCCCAGGATGGTGCTGGGAGCTCAGAAGGGTCTGCACCAGCCCTGAAGCCCATCCAGAACAATTTCCTAATCCGGATTTCTGTCTCCACATTTGAGGTGGATGGAGGAGCAGACAAACGGTTTCATGGAGTATTTTTGTAGCATTATTTGAGTGTAATGGTGAGGCAAAGCCATCCCAAGCAAGGGGAAAATATCTTTCAGTATCAGACCTGTTTATACATCAGATTTTCTTTAATTTTTGTCTTTCAGTTTTTAATCCCAAAGATACTGGTGAAACACAGAGTCAGAGGCCAGTGTTAAAACCTTCTACAATAAATACCTCTATAAACAGAACTTGGTGCTTCCCAAGGCTGGGGTGAGACATCACATGTTGTGTGGGGCTAGAGGTGATCCCTGGCCCCATGTCTGAGGTGCCCTTTTGTTCACGAGTGGGAATTTAGGATCCTGCTAAGCTGTGCACTCCATGGGACCATCACCTGCCCAGCAAAGCCATCCCAGAGGTCAAGGACAGGATTTGAGACACAAATAAACTCCTGAGAAGCAGAGATCTGATGTCATGTAAATAACCTTAAAAGTTAAAAGAAAAAAAAAAAGGGAAAGCAGGAAAACACTAGAGACAGAAAGCTTTTTCCATCTTCAGCTCAACAGAGATTCCTTGGGGAGTTTGCTTTTTCTGGTGGGTTACCACATCCTTGATGTTATTAGGTGTTTAACATCCTGTGTTACGGCTCAGCCTCCTTTTCACAGGACTTTGAACTGCTGGGATGGACCAAAGTTCTGCTCCAGGTGGATCGGAGGCCAATAATTTAATTTAATTTTTGTGGAGGCAGCATGGGCAGGGCCAAAGTGTGCTCTGCCATGTGTCCTTGCCAAGGCGGGATCACACCAAGCCCTTCCCCATCCCGCTCCCCAGGGAGAGCACCCCGGGACACCCCTGGGCACCGCTTGGTGATAACCACGGAACGGTGCCCAGCCTGCCAGGGGGGCGAGAAGCTTCCCTTTGGATGGAGAAGATGCTGGATTGTGTAAATCCAGGTGTTTTCTTCTCAGGGGGATAAAAACTAATATTGGCAAGAGCACCTCCAGCTCCCATGGGACTTGCACACCCCGCTCAGCCATGGCTGCACAAACACTCCCCCATCCCAACATCGACCCCCTCACCTCCCCCAGCATTTATTGCCCCCTCCTCGTGCCCATGCAGCTGATTGAAGGCTTTCTGCACTCCCAGCTTCCCTTTGCTTTATGTCTCTCCTGGCTCTTCTCACACATTTTAGATATTGCATTCACATAAAGCAATAGACTCGCAGGTAATGAGAGACCTCCACATTTTATTGCACGGAGCATTAAAAAAAAGAAGAAGGAGAAGAAGGCAAAAAGAAGCAATTTTAGAACACAACAGGAAACTGGGAAGACTAGATAGAAAACTCATCCCAGTGGGATTAAACTCTGTGAATGAATTTTAATAGGTTTTTTTTTTTTTTGATTGCAAAGTCTAACGGCCCACTTTTCAAACACCATAAGAAACGCTGCAGCATTAGAAACAGTTGGGTCCCCAGTGCTGATCCTACACCTGCACACAAACCACAGCTCTTCTGCACATCTGCAATGAGCTGCCCCCTTTTTGCCCCCACTTGGTTTCCCTCTGCAGCCAGATATTGCTGGGATTATTGTGTTAGTTTGTCATAAGTGTTTCATAAGAGTCTCCTATTACCAGGAATACAAGCATCCGGGGAAGGAGGATGGTTCTGTGGCTGAATATGTGCTGGGAAAATATAGGATTTTCAAAGCCCAGCTCTGCTGGAGCAATTTGAGACAAAACTGAACCTCCGGCACACCAGTTCTCCACCAGCACAGTGACGCTCCTGCTCTGCAGAGGGGAACCTCCGAGAGCTGCAGGATGTGCCAGGACCTTGCTGTGTCACACAAACTGTTACCAGAAGGCACAGTCTGTTATCTTCCTGCCTTTAATTATAGCAAATGCTGAACACTCTTAAAATAGGTGTGAAAAAGCCCAAATGACTCTGTATGTACAAAACTAATTGCAGGAGGGAACAGGGAAGGGAAACTTGAGCACCGACTCCCGCCGCAAGAGCCAGATGCCGTAACTTCTGTTCTGACTCCCGACAATGGCAAATCCTCCTCATTTCTTAGCCAACCAATATAACTGCAGCTGCTCTTCTGAGTTACAGACAGGCCAAAATCTACACAAGTGCAGAATTGAAGCCCTGCAGATGTAGGAAGTGCTCACTTAGGTTCCAGCAGCAGCATTAACCTGAGCTGCTGTGCTGCCTGCGCTGTGCAATGCAGTTTATTAGATTAAATGTAGTGTATTAAGGGGGACCAGGGGAGAATCTTCAGTCCAGCAGCATCTCTGTCCTCTTGGGCTTCCTCATGATGGATAACAAACACCTCAGAGACTCATTTATTTCCTTCTAACACCCAGACACTCAGTTCCTGGAGGTGAGATATTCCATATTAAATGAGGCTTGGGTCTGCCCAGGACTGCGTTGCCACAATAACAAGTGTTCCTACTGCCAGTCTCCATTTAATCCTGGTAACAGCAGGGATTCAGGCCATCACAAACACTTCCTTCCCTCCCAAAACATATAACTCCAAGTGGTAAACCAAGAGTAAAGCATAACCCTATTAAAGGCTTGATTTTTTCTCCTGGGATTACATGCCGGCACTGGGGAGCTTGATCAATTGAGTCTTGAGGTTTAATCAATTAGTGCCAACAACAACATTACTGCATTCCAGCCATGCTCTCCATTCATCAACTGAAGTAACTCCAGTCACCCAGAAGGCAGAGGCACTAAAGCAGCAATTAAGGTCTTTGGGGAAGTCCAAATGCAGCCAGTGGCTCCTGGGACAGCCCTGGGTGTTCCATGCTCCCGAAGGAGTTTCCACCTCCAGCTCAGGCACATCCCCTTCGGTGCCAGGCTGTTGATCAGATGGATATGGCAGGACTCAAATGCAACAGAAAACATTTCCATTAAAAAACTGATTGTTATTTTGTCTTACACATTGTGTCACCGAAACATTTTGGATGGTGCACCACGCTCAGCGCTGCATTTGCATTTCCATCTGATCAGACACCAAGGACACGTGCCAGGCTCGTGTTTACATTCCAGATCAAGTCACATATCCCAGCGATCTCATTAACCTGCTGCCCTGGAATTAAACAAAACCACCTGGAAAGGAAGAGCTTTCCTCCCCGACGTGCACCGCGAGACATCTTCGGAGCTTCCCAGACAAGCTTTGAGCATGGGCGGCTGCACGGAGGAGTAAGGATTTATGTTCCTTGGAATACTTCCTGGGTTTTTTCTGGCCAGGGAGTTTCAGCACAAGTGTTGAGGTTCTACAAGAGCTACAACTGTGTCTGTACATACGAACAGGCTTTAGGGACGATCAACAAGGTGAAGGGAAGGCTTAGGGGGAGCAGGTGGAGGGGAAAGCACAAAAAATGTTCACACTTTCTAAGTGCCAAGCATCAACTGATGAGGAGCTCGGGCCTCTCTGCTGTTGGGGACACTGCTGTCCCCTTGATACCCGAGGTCAAGGCCACGTCAGTGCAGCCCCCAGCCCCTCACAGGCACAGGGCTGGTGCCCTACTCGCCCTGGATATGGACGAATATCAGGGACTCTGCAGCCCCTGTCCCTATGGGGGGAGGCCCAATCTCCCCCAGAAAGGAGCCCTTTATAAACTTGCCAAATAGAGACAAAACCACCCCAGTTCTGCTCTGAAGAATGCAACAATCTCAGCTCGAAGTCTGGGGTTTACACTTGTTATCTACACACATTCTCCTTTCTGAAACAAAACCCTAAAGCTGCTTATAAGGAGATGACTGCCAAAAATTTTTATCACTTTCACAGACTTGTTTGCCAGGAACAGACAATATTGCCCAAGTAGCCATGAGCGTATCAAAGAGGATGCGCAGCAGCACATAGAGGTAGGAGAAGCTCCAGCAGGATTCTTGGATCCAGCTTGTCGGAAGGGATTTGATCTCATTGGTCTTAGCTTCCCCAGCTGGAAATGGGAAAAGGGAATTGCTCCAGACCCGAGATGGGCAGGTATGAATGCTGTGTCACGATGGATAAGATTTGCGAAAATTAAGCCATTCCATGCTTGTAATTCTCTCTTCTTGAGATGCAGAAGATGAAGAAGAGCCAAATATATCATCTGGGAAGAAAGGGTTACTTTTCAATCGAAAATTAATGCACTGAATTCTGAATTAACATGTGGGATAATTAAAACCATCTTTCCAATGAATTTATTATAGGATATACAAAGCTAATTATAAATTCTCTGTTGCTTAATCCCTTGCAGTTTGCTAATGCAGTGTTGAAATCTCTTTGGCCACACTTGTTTAAATTATTCATTAGACACAGCAACAGTTGTGAACTGTAATTTAAATTGGCATCTCATGAATATTCAATCAATACAATAAACACTGGAATGTTTTACTGCACACTGCTCGATAGTTTGTGCTGGAGCTTGTGTTGACACATTTTTATTAACTCTTTATAAAGGTGTTACCTATTTATGTCACTGATTACAATGGGAATAAAAAGTCCCACTCATAAATATTTGTGTCGTTGTCTTAAGAGAGACAATGTAATTAGGCAAAGCTTCAAAAGTCATAATTAATATTGGGCGGCTCTCCTTTCCCTCCCGGTTGCCTTGAACATGTGGACTGGGAGGATTTCAAAGCCTGGCACGTGTGGCCACGTCACAGCTTTGGCACCACAGCTTTCCCAACTGCCCAGGCCAAACCCCAGGGTCACACCTGTGGGGTGGCCCCGAGTCTGAGCTGGCATCCCAGCAGCCGTGCTGTGCCCTGCTCCTACTGCACAGGAGATAGAAGTGCAGAGATAACTGGAGGTACTGTGAATATTTGCTCTCTGGTCTCCAGCTTTTGGCCCGTCAAAATTAGGAAATAAAATGCAGCCACCATAAAATCCCTGCGTGTGGCAGCCTGATGGCTCTGCAGCACCTTATAGTCTTTTAATGGGGCATTTTTAGCAGCAGCCCTAAAAAGTCATACTCACGAGGCTGTGCAATGCCGTGTGGGTTTCTATTTTAAGCCTGAACATTTTCATTTCAAAGCGAGATCCCGCTCTGACCAGAGACTGTAAAAATGACATCGTGGGACTCGGTGGCTGCGGCTTCTCAGCAGCACCACATAACACACAAGGTAAGTTTAGAAATTAAAATATTCCCCCCTGCTAACGTGGGGGGAACATTCCCTCCCTTGCAAACAGGGTTGGTGACATGAGAGCGAAGGTATCGGAGGTTCAGGCTCTCCCAGGGCTGCACAGTGTTCCCAGCAGTGCAGTGAGGTCCAGGAAAACCCCCCAGACTAACATGTTCCCTCCTGTGCACTGACTTCCACCCTCTCAGATCGGAGCTGCCAGGTGGGAAATAACAGCAGCTGTTGCTTTATTTCCACAAAAAAACAGGAATTTCTTTCTGGAGCGAACACTGGCCAGGACTTTCTCACGGACACAACAAACCCTGCTGGCTTGCTCAGGGGATAATATCCCTGTCCCTGTGTCGTGTGGGGTAATCCCATTAGCACGTGGATGAACGGAAAGACCAAAGGCCAAGCAGTTTATCCCAGCAGGAGATTTGGCTGATGGCTGCAGTGCCCAGGAGCTGCTCTGCGGCTCCCGTGTCCCCAGGTGAGCGCAGGGAGAGCCGGCAGAGCATCCCCAGCAGCTCCCAGCTCCCTCCGGAGCCATCCCTGCTGAGGGCCTTGACCACCGACCCCTCCTGGATGCCAGGAGTGATTTTCCTCCGCCAGGAGGGTTGGCAAAGCTAATGAATATTCACAGAGTGTTTAAACGCTAATTACCGATGGCTCAGCTGAGCGAACAACTTCAAAAACCGCAGATGTTTAATGAAAACAATGTTTTTGTAAAGTTGTTTCTGGCAGAGGCGTTTTTGTGGCTTGGGACTGTTTGAAGGATTTCAGACCCAGTTTCAAGCAGAGTAAGGTCCATACGAGCTTCCCCTACAGCACTGTATTTGGATGTTCCTCACCCTGAAATGCACTCCTGGTACTCCTGCAGACACCTACAAGTGTTTTACACACAGTTTTACTTCCACCAGTGGAGACGGCGGATTGTTGCTGACCACCCACAGCTCCACTGGCAATACTCACCCTGTCAAACTTCAACACTCCACCACTGGTCCTACTAAAAGATTTCAGGCATTAAGGTAATTTTGTGTCCGCTCCTTTTTCCATGATGTGCCTCCACCACAGGACTCAATGTTCTGTGCAGCATTTGCTTGCTGGAGTCTGAATGTGACTCCTCATGGGGAAGATTATTCCCTCCTCTATTCCCCTGTGTGCACGGCAGGAACCACCGTCTCCTCTGTGATCTTTGCATTCCCTTTTTTCCCCCCTGTAGGACAAAAAGCCGTTTTGGCATCTCTTAAGTATGGCTTTGTGGCTGGCAGATCATCTGTTCACCTCAACCTTTATTTCCAGTGACAGAAAGCATCCGACTGTTCCGCTCCTCTGTTGTGATCCCTCTTGTTCCAGATCACCCTCCTGTGAGTCAGCTCAGGGCTCTGCACCCGCTGTACTTCCCCATAAATTAGTAAGTGATACCTTGGCTTCAATTGCAAGGGTCTTTCAAGACTAATCTGTGCATTTTTGTTGGTGTTTCTTCCAGCTGTTTCTCGTGTACCACAGCTGGCATCTCGTTTCAGCCTCGCGGTGGAACACAGACAATCCTGACACTTTGTACAGCTAATGCCTTTCTTTTTTTTGATCCATGAATAATTTTCTCTGCCACAGTAGCAGCTCTCCTAGAATACTAAAAGCCACACGCTCTCCTGTAACCATATCAATCCAGCTCTGACGTGAGTTGGAGAGCTGCAGCGCTCCTGGTGATGTCAATGCATGATTCAGACATGTTTTCCTTTATGCTCCCAGATCCAGGGCTCGTTCTGCTTCCCTGAGAAAGGGAGAGGTGGCTGAGCTCCTACAGACTCTGCCATAATTCGCCCAGCCTTGCAATTTGCACTCACATACACTGGGAAAAGCCACTTTGCTCGGCTTGAAGCCCTGAGGATCGGGAGTGGGTAAATCCTTGATACCAGCACCCTAAATGGGGTGGGTCATTACTGGTGTCCCCTTTGGATCTCCTCATCTTGTGGCCCAAGTGAGACTGGTGGCTCCAAGAGCTGTCTCCACCACCAGAAGCAGAATCTGCAGAGGCAGGACGTACAGTCCATTGAAAGTAAAATCTGGCAGGTTTTAAATGTGGGAGAAAGTGGGAAGGAAAGTCCTGATCCATGGAAGAATTTTGTTATCGACATTTTAGCGAACACCAGCATCAATGTTTCCCTCTAAAATCCTCCCTCAGCCGGATGGGATTGATGCACAGTTGCAGGCACACCTGGAACACACGGCTCACCCAGCCAGGCTGGGCTGCAGCACCGTGGTACAGACGAGGCTCTTGGGTGTCCCAGCCCTTCAGAAACACGAGGTGAAGACAGGAAACCTCCCTTGCTGCACAGCTGCAGGGTCGTGTCCTGCTGCTTTGCCTTTACAGTCGATGCTGCGGGGGGTGATGCACCAAGGAATGTCCCTACGTGTGACACCAGCAGGAATGCTGCCAAGATTTGTCAAATGTATTAATGGCAAAAGGCAGTGTAGAAATAACATCAGTGGATTCCAGGATGAGGGTGATGATGTCCCCTCACAAACAGGGAAACGGACAAGGCAGAGGTGTTTAATGCATTGTTTGCCTCTGTCTTCAACACAGATGATGGACCAAGGGGGTCTCAGTGCCCAGAGCTGGAGGATCAGGACTGCGAGAATGATCAACTCCCAGCTGATCCTGAACTGTGCAGGATCTGCTGCTCCAGCTTGATCCCTGCAAATCCATGGGGCCTGGTGAAATTCGTGGGAGAATCCTCAAAGAGCTGCTGATGTCATCACAAAACCTCTCTCAATGATTTTTGAGCAGTCTTGGGAACCTGGAGAGGTGCCAGCTGACTGGAAGCTGGCAAGTGCTGTCCCGGTTTTCCATGATTCTATGAAGTTCCTTTCTTGTGTATCAGGTGAAGAGGTTGCAAATCACAGCTATCCTCTGTCCCTTCAGCCGCTTCCCTCCTGCACCTCAGCCCCTGCTCATCCCACCCCATCACTGCCTTGCCCTCTGAGGACCAGGATTTCACGCCCAGCTGCAGCTACTCCTTGCCATGTTCATGTCTGCTCATGTCTCTTCAGCATGTTGCAAAGACAAAATGTGAATTTTTTTACTAACCTTCACTTCCAACAAGAAACTCTTCCTGGAAAAATTACCATGTGTGCAAAGACAGACACCCAAAAAGTGGGTTAATGTGTCTGAGCTGGGGGTCTGTTCCTCCTCGAATCCCTGCAGAAACATTTGCTTCATCCCAGGGAAGGTGTTTCAGACAGTTCAGTGACTCACACTCCAGGAGAGCTTCTGACTGAAAGAAACCTGGGGGACTCATTCAGGCCCACTCTGGGTATCAGTCCACAAAGCTGGCTTATTAATGTGGTGTTTTACACCTTTGCAATGTTTCCAACAAAATACCCAGGCTCAGTACTTAGTATTTTTATAGTCCACAGTCAACACTGACACTGCCCTGCACTTGGAAATCTTATTCTTGACTTTGGCTGAAAAACCTGGTTTTTTCAGTGAGAATTTTTTTTCTAAGGACTCTGTAAGCTGCTATCTGTTAGAGACTTTTCATAACTCAGGAAGGGCCCTGTCTGTACTCAGTGCCTCTGGCCCAATCTCCATCAGGGCAGGGGATTTCTCCTCCTTTCCTCTGTGTTCCTAGTTTTTTTGGCACTGAAGAAGTCACCTAAATGTACAGTGACCAGGTGGCCTCAGTTTCCCCATGGTAAAGAAATATCCTAAAGCACTGAGGGAGGTACAGGTTGGACAGTAGGAAGAATTTCTTCACTGAAAGCGTGGTCAAGCATGCTGTCCAGGGAAATGTTGGAATCACTACCCTGGAAACGTTCAAAACCCATGTAGGTGTGGTGCTTTGGGACATGGGTTAGTGGTGGGCATGGCAGTGCCAGGTTAATGACTGGACTTGATGATCTCAGAGGTCTTTTCCAACCTAAATGATTCTGTGATTATACAAAATACTTGCATTCCTTTTCAGTGATAAACACAGGGAAGAAGTGAACTAGGAAAAGGTTTCTTAGAGGAAAGAGTAAGTCCAACCTTCCCTGAGCTAATGCTGTGTCCTGTAACTTTGGCTCCCGGCTTTGACAAGACTGACACATCTGTGTAAGGGAGAATCAAGCTCCCAAGGTCTGGTTGCAATATGTATTGATTTTAATGATCCACGTTTTTAAATTACTATAGATGATGGACTACAAAGAAGCCATCTTGCTACAGCCATAATTGCAGTCATTCCTCTAATTTGTCCCTGGTGAACCTTCAGTGTGAGCTATAACTGAGGTCCAGTTATTATAATTCATGGTGTACATGGCATCTGAGTGTGCCAAGTGATCGATCAGGTGCTAAAAATGTTACTGCTTGTTTCCTCACACCTATTTGTAGTGATCATGTGGCAACAGCAGCACAAGCACCACGGGAATGTAAATACAATGGAACATGATTTAAAATCATTGCAAGAACCCCTCTCCCAAATCGCAGTAACCTCCAGCCAGATCCACTTCCACGCACGCATCCTCCAAGGACAGCTGGTTAACTGGGTTCAGCAGCACCCAGGGAACACAACAGAAAAAAATCTGGTTGAAATAACTAAAACCTTTGACCACTCACGGGCAACAGTAAAAATCAACATGAAATTCACGGGCACCAGCACTTCCAGAGCAGGGCAGGTCTTCTCGGTGAATGGCTCAAGTAAATCAGCATGGCTGAATTGCTGCTGACTGCACTAAAGTCATTGTACTGTATATGACTTTTCTACTTCAGTGAGAAAGCAAAGCAAAAGGGAATGCAGCAAACTGCCACTAAGGAGAATTCCAGCTCCCATCAACCATTATGGATCAGGAAATCCAAATTGTCGAAGGGGCCTCAATTTAGTCCTGGATTTTTGAGGCGTAAGATGCAAAGCGTAAAATCAAAAGGCGGGACTGGCACAGAGAGAAGTTCTCCTGTGCAGGCCTGAAATCAGTGCACAACAGCCACGTGTACAGACAGGCACACACAAACCGTCCCTGGCACGTGAAAGGAGCTCGGGAACGCAGCTCTGTGTGATCCTAGCAGATCCAGGCTCTTTTCCGTCAAATTCTTTGGAAATCCACATCAGGGAGGCTCTATCATTTCATCAATGATCTGTGACTGTGAGAAGCCAGAGAAAAACCCTGTTTGGAAGAAGTCCCACTTGCTGGACTTGCTGGCAGAATTCCACACAGGAGCCCTTCCACAACCAGCTTAATGTCACAGATCTTGACTGTAAAACGAGTAGCCATGGGGTTAGCAGGGGAAATGTTCACCTCATGCTGCTTAGCTACACACACATCCCGGGAATCAGCGGTGGCATTGCCCTTCCACTTGGCATCAATACAATCTCCTCACCAGGGCAGGATACTCGGTGCTGAACTTCGGCTTCCAGCCCTCCAGCAACTGGATTTCTGCCTTGTAAACCAGCATGGCCACAGCAGAACTATATATGCTTGATTATAAAAGAAGGACTTTCAAAATCGACTGTACCCCAAGTGGGACAGGGATGTCTAATCTGCCTTGTGATATTCTTGGAACAGGTTGCAGGGATTCGTGGCACAACCAGGACTCCACCAGTTCAGTATTTGCTTTGGTGGAAGGATTTAACCCCCTTTTTTTTTTCTGTCTTGATCTCTGCTGTTTGGGTTTAATTCTTAGGACAACTCTCAGATTCTCTGTAGATGCTGTAGAGCATCTCCTGACCTCCACGAGGGGGCTGAAATTCTGGTGGAACAGATGATGATGAAGAAGAAATGAATCCCCTGAGGAGGACAAAGCTGAACAAGAAGTGCTGGGTCCTCTCAGCGAGCTGATGGGATGGAGGCAAGAGGGGAGGACCCGTAAGTACAGATCTTTCTATCCTTCAGCCTGCAGTGTGGAGGCCTTAAAATTAACCTTCTTCTTCACTTACAGCTGCCTGGCATCTAAGACACCTCAGGAGAGCCCTGGGGTAACTTCTTGGGCCATGAAGACAATTCTGTCAGCAAATATTTGCTCAATATCCACAGAAGCTCTGAGCTCCACAATGTGGTTTATTTCTGGAACTTTCACCTCCCACATCCCACACAGGGGCCTAACTGTACCCTCAGCTCTTTTAGAGGAAAAACAACCCCAAATGTATTTTCTTGTGGGGCAGCTTTAAGAGGAGTGAGGCTGTGGTAGCCACAAATCCTGCCACAGAACACCCTGAGCTGGAAGGGAGCCACAAGGATCACTGAAGTCCAGCTCCTGGCACTGCACAGGACAACCCCAAGAGTGCCACCCTGTGCCACCATGAAACCTAAGCTTAAAAACAAACAAATTTCCCAAAAGAGAGAATTAGCCCACACTACCAACCAAACCGACCCCAGCTGGCTGTGGAGGCTGAGCAGTGACCTGCCTTGCCATGCTGGGTGAGGGGTCAGGTACCTTCCACCTCATCGAGATGCCAAGACGTGGAAATCAAAGCAAAAGCTCAACTTCAGCTGCTGATCCCAGCTTTGAGTTGTGCGGTGGACAACTGGGCAGGGACTATGTCCCAGCTATCCCATTTTCTCCTCTCACCAGAACTGGGTGTTTTCGGTTCAGCTCAACAGGAACATGAAAGTTGACAGGACTCGTTTTGCAAGGGAAGTGATTTTCCTGCAGGTAGATGTGCCTCCTCCTCCCCCAGATTAATGCCAACCAGATGGCCAACAGTCTGTAGACTGCAGCTAAAAAACACAGGCTGAAATAATCTGAGAGTCTCTAGGACAGACAGAGAGAACTGATTTAGAACTGGAAATGTGCCACGAAAAAGCCCGACCAGCGTGAAACTTGGAGCTGTGTGCGGGATTGTCTCCAGCACCGGGCAGAAACCTTCTGTGCTGGAGCAGGTCGATTGGCAGTGGCAGATGGATGTTTTGCACCAAGAGCACAAAACCTGTGCTAACAACTGGAGCTGGGCTCTTCCAGAGACCAGTCCTGCACGTGCAAACCAGGCCCATGTGAAAAGCGCACGTTCGAAGAGGTGGTTTGCAAAGGCTGGTCTTTCCCAAGGGGTTGGCAGCAGCAGGAATTGGAAAAAAGGTACTGGGACAGACCCTTTCTTTATGTTAGAGGAGGTGATGTTGGTGAGATGTATTAAAAATGTTTTGACTAATAAGGAGTATTAATACTATTAGGTTCAATTTGGGAATGTGCCCAAATCTCCATCCCTACCCTGTCAAGGAGAAGAGGATCCAGGGTTTGGATGCAGAGGGAAATGAGACATTGCTTGCACTTCCGTGTAACAGTGGAGTCAGAGCTGATTCAGTCACTGGTTTTTAACAATGTTCTATGGCAAAATCAGTACGTGTAAACTACTCCCGGGAGCCCAAAGCAGAGATGGCCCCATTGCACCACACCTTCCCTTCTGGAATGAGACACGATCCAGGTGAGATGGGACCTGGTGCTCCCAGCTTCAGATTAATTCCAGCCAGAAATCAGCTTTGAATTTACCACATGTAACAACTACCTCCACCTCTCCACCAACACACATTTTAACATCTACTACAGCAACTCCCTGTGGTTTTGGTAGATCCATAAGCTTTTCAAAAATATCTTTTCAGCATTTTCATTTTCACACTCACTCTCAGCAAGTCACAGAGCTTATCCTTGCCTATGTGGACAAAAGTATTCCCTTTTACTGTTCTGAAATTCCAAATCTCAATTCCCACGAAGTTTCCTGAGGTAGCTGCTCTCACTCGTATTCCATGCACTTTTATACTTTCAATTATTTTATTTGCCTCCTTCTTAAACTGAGCATCTGCCATCTCAGAGGATCTTTTCACACCCATAATAATCTCTGTTTCTATTCTTTGAGCCTCTTTTTTTTCTCCCTCTTGCCTGAGATGGGATGATCAGCACAGAACAGAGTGTACAACTCTCCAAACCACCCCCCTCCATGAGTTTATCCTGTCCTCTAACCCCTAATCCCTGCACAAGGTTTTTTGAGGTGCTTTCTGGCAGTCAATCCAGAGCACTGCAAGCTTTATGAATGGTGAATATTTTTCTCCTCAACTTACATTAATTCCACATTTATCAATGCTGAACAAACTGCCTTTGCAATCTTGCAGTCCATTTCCCTCCTATGCTCACATCTCTGTGAATTTCCTTTCCCCTGTCCCAAATATGTCCAATTTCTTTGTGTCACCCTCCAGTTTCATCCCTCACTGCCTACATTCAACATCATTAAATACAAAAGCATAAACAACAGAGCGTCCAGGGTAATGACAAAACCTTAAGAGACCCCCACAAATAATGAGGTGCATGAGTCTTTAATCACTGCGTTTTCCAGTGTTTGCCAAATAACATCAAGAATGGAAGAGATTGACAAAAAACGCTTCTCCTCTACAGAAAATGTCCTGGGTCAGGGCAGCTACTCCCTGACACTTTGCTAGTACATTTTTTTTGTCGCAACACCTCAAATTGCCCTGATTTCATCCACCTCTGCCTCAGGAGGAGCAGAAGGAGACGGGATGTTCCTCCCAGTTTGCCACTGCCACTTCCACTTCCATCAGCTCCGCTTGCCCTGCTGCCCATTTCCACAGGGACCAGACAAATATCCACGGGGGGAAACCACATCCAACACAGCCCTGGTGGGATGGGACTGCCCATGTTGGCCACTACATACCCACCTTTGGACTCTTTTAACTCCAAATTGATACCCAGGCTTCAGACAAAAAGACACTGGGGTCAGCCCTGGGAAAGGGAGCAGATCCCACTCCCTCCAACAGCACCCTGGTATCCTACAGCTGCCTGCTGCGTGTTCCAGGACACCTCGATCCCTGAGGAGGAATGCCCACGGCAGCAGAGGTAAGTGAGAAATATAGCGCCAGCAATTCCCGCGGATGTTGAAGGATTGCAGCAATACCCGGCTCCCTCCCTTGTGCCGCCCTCAGCAGAGACAAAACAATTTCCATGGTGTAAACGGGAGGTTCCTAATGGGATTCTGCAGGGTTGGGAGACAAATGTAACAGCCAGGCAGAGCATTAAGGAATGCTTTCCAGCCAGCAGAGCCCAAGTGAAACACTCGGACATATAACATTACCAACTGGCTCGCTGCCATGCATCAGATGCAGAAACATTTTTCTCTCTCTGTGACAAGCTACATCTGTAGCAATCATTATAATTTCTCTTGACATTGCATCCCACACCTCTTCACAGAGGCAGGACTCAAGTAGCACTCTTCATTTAAATGGTAACTTTGATTTCTCGGGGCTAAGGGGATGTGAAGTGGTTCAGCCTGTACCACTCAGAAGCAGGGGCTGCCGGAGCTTTTTCCCGGGTATGCTTCTCCCATTCAGAGCTTTCAGTCTTCTGGGGTGGGGTCTGAGTTTGGCAGCTGGACCTTTCCAGATTCACACCCAAATGCAGGTAGAGATTGGGAGTGTTTCTTGAAGAAAGGCAAATCTGCCTCAGGATTGCTGTTTGTGTTCTCCCTTGCTCTGCACCATCACTCACACTCACAGCAAACCCCGCCGAGGCCACTGGCAGGGGAAAACTCCTCTGAAAGGGCTGGGATTACCATTTCTATTTACGAGCTGAGGAAATCTTACCCACCAATTAGGGACCATTCCTCCTGTCACTCCAGCGCTCAGCCGAGTGGCTGATGTGGCTCTTTGATCTCCTCATTGCATAACAAAGCCTGTTACAGCCCATTATTTTTATTGTAAGCACTTTCTGTTATTTGCCTCTAAAAACGGCTCCCATTTAAATAATACAAAAAGACTCACTCAACGAGCACACACCTACAGCAGTGAACAGTCATCATAACTTCTACAGCTGAAACAAAAGCCGTGGAAATTTCCATCCTTTTGTGCTCTCCTGCCCCGGGCGGGATGGAAATGGCACCGACACCCATCACTGCAAGGCCATTTGGGGCTGACACTTCTGGAAAAGCAATGGAAAGCGAAGCACGAGCTTTGGGAATGAACCTCAAAGTTACGCAGCCCCTCCTTGTCTGGGGCAGCGAGTGATTGTTGGAGCAGGTTGGTGCACCTTGGTAACACGCAAAGGGGAGGCCAGTGACACCTACCAGATAAATATGATTGAACTAAGGGATAAGGGCAATTAAAGATGGGCTGCAACATTGAGTGCATAAGTGCATAAGATGGATGGCAAGGAGTTGCCAGACACGCTTCTTTGGTTTTTCTTGTATCAGAGGTGATGTTGGTTAAAAAATGGCAAAAAATTGTTCTATTTACAGCTGCCTGAAGCACTTCAAAGAAGACTTTATGTCGCATTATGATGTGGGGTGTGAACACACGTGGGAATGAGAACACTTGATGGTGTGGCAGAGGTTATGATGAAAATTAAAACCCTTCACTTGTCTTTTGGAGGCTCTTTGCACTGGCACAGGCCCACAGCCACCACATCTCGTTATTCTCGTGGAAATGAGAAAAGAGGGGAGAAGCACGGGGCAGAAAGGACAACAAACAAGGTGGGCATATGGTGCAAGCTCCAGGAGGATGCAGGGAGCTCTGTCTCTCTGGGAAAACCACCTTCCTTTCCTCACATTAGGCCCTTGCTGTTAGTCCAGAGATGGCAATGAAAGCTCAGTTTTGTTGGCACAGTCAGGGAGCAGGAATGGGATGTAGGAGAAGGTGCAGAGACACGTGCCTTGGGGATTATTCCTGCCTGGAAATGCCTCTGTTTTCCTGTGTGTGACCCAAACAAAAACAAGTCCTCGGATGACCTGCACCATTGGGTCACGTGCACAAAATAAGGCACAAAGGCAGCATTTTAGGGAGGGTGAAGCAGCTTCTGGTTAATCAGCTGAGAGAGGGCTGAGTACATTCAGCAAGGAGCAAAGGAATCACAGAACAGTTTGGGTTGGAAGGGACCTTAAAGCTCATCTAGTTCCACTCTCCCGACATGGGCAGGGACACCTCCCACTAGAGCAGGTTGCTCCAAGCCCTGTCCAACACTTCAAGGAAGGAGGAAGATCCTGTCTGCAGCTCTCACGTGGACCTTTTGTAGTGCTGGCACACACACACACAGACCTGGCTGCTGAATAAACCCAGTTCTTGGATAGCAGAGAGACCCTGGAAACACATCACTCTTAACTTTACCTACTGTTCCCAAAGGGACTGAGATCCCTCAGGTTCAAACACACCTAAAACTCTTGCACCAAAGACAACCAATCTTTAAGCAGAGATGATCTGGCATCATTTATCTCATGCTGCAACTAAAGGCAAGACATTTCACAATGCCCCAGGTTACTCAGCATGGACAAGGGTAAGCCCAACACTTTCTTACCATTATAGATCTGTTCAATTTTTTTATCTTTCCTCATGCCAACTTTTGACATAATTTCCTGTGTTTTGAAAAATTATGATAGGGAGGAAGAAGATGGCAGAGATGATCCCACAGCAGAGCCCAAGAAGCTGAAGAAAGCCCATCCAGGCACCAACCTCAGCTCCTGGGACCGAGGTGACAAATCCTCCACCAGGAAATGGGGAATTTCCCATGCTGGGGCACTCTTTCCCTACAGCCACATCCCAGACTCCAACGAAACTCTCTTCCAAATCTCTAGTTCATTTTGCAAAGCATGTTCTCATTTGCAGGAATTTTTTGATGCAGGCAAAATGGATTTTTAACCTCACCCCAGGAAAATTGCTGAAGTGGGATTTTTTGCTAAGAAGGAGAAAAAAATTTCACCCCAAAGATGGGCACAGCCTAAATCTAAAGGGTTAAAGCTGGGCTAAGAACAGGCATCCACCTGCATGTCTCTACACTAGAGACAAACACATTTGAGATCAGTATCAGGTCTTAAAAAAGATCCATCCCATTCCTTGAACATATTTACTGGAGTTATTTGATATTGTTCTGAAAACCTCCTTCATGCTGCATTCATCTCATCTTCTCCCGTAATTCAGAGATTTTATTTTCCACTATATTTTTAATTTATATCATGTTTTATTTATACCACTGTCTTTCATGAAACCCCAAATTTCAAAACTGACACAGGCATTACGCACATAAAGTAGACTTCTTATTATCAACATGGCAGAGGAGACAAAAAAATGACAGGAATAAATCTTAGGTTTTATGCCGGCGAGACGTTCTGCAAAGTAAGTGACATTTCTCAGCAATACAAATTGTACATTAAAAGATAATTTCCAGAACATGATACCAGCTCTGGAGCGCGGCACCATTACACAAAGTAATATCTCAGCCATGCTTTAGCGAGCGCCGGGTTCGCGTCGCGTTTGGCACCACGGCCGCGTCGGGTGTGGTGAGGAGACTCCGGAGTGATTAAGTTCAGTGCACACACGAGAGGCAGTTATTTGGCACGCTGTCAACACGGCGTAATTGATATTTTAATTACACCGCTGATACACACGCGCTGCTCACAGCGAGCCTCCTCCTCCTCCTCCTCCTCCTCCCCGGCCTCACGCAAACCGCGCTGATAGAGCTCCGCACGAGTTTGCTTAAGCGCAGGCTTAAGTGCGGGCGGTGCTATCTGAAAGTGCTGTAAAAGCAAAGAAATCGTGCCACTGGCGCTTCATGGCAGCTGAGGCGGGCACAGCACAAACAAGAGGGACCCTCTCGCTCGACATTTGCTCCGGGATCTGCCTGCGCCCTCCCCGAGGATTGTACGGCTGATAAAGAGACTTTCGCAACTGGGACTGTCCCGAAGGCACTGGTTTATCAGAGAGAGAGTGACCAGCTCAAGGAGAGGAAAGGAACGCTCAGGAGGATGAATTTCTATGGAACAGTTAAAAGGAGGAATGCAAACATTGAAGAGGAGATGCTGGTTCATTGAGAACAGCAGGTACACCTCGGGATGGGACCTGCTGGCTTCTGGCCAAGAGATGAGAAGTGGGAGATAAGGACCCAGCCTGCAGCCTAAAACCAAAAGAGGCACAGGCAGCAGAGACAGTTCTGCAGCCAGACTCACACACACACACACACACACACACACACATATGCTGGTTCACTGTGCAGGGCCCTTCTGGCACACTACGATGTGGTGCTGTGGGTAAGAGCACATCTGACTGCTCTCCTGCATCCCCTTGCTCTGGGACATAGACTCCTGGAATGGTTTGGGTTGGAAGGGATCTCCTGCTGAGGAGCTGTTGTCCTGCAGGGAGGGGGCCATGACAGGTTTTCAGGAAAAAAGGCAGATTCCCATGTGAGATTCCCACCCTGGCAGGTGACAGTCACCCTCTCCCAGGCCTGGCAGACCAAGTGACACCTTGTCTTCTTCCTTTCCCTTGTTCACGGAGAAATTCTTTCATTATCAAGCAAAGCCCACATCTGCTTTGCTTCTCAGCTGTCACAACAGTTCCGCTGTGTGAGAAGTGTGTCGTGACACCCTGGTTACTCATATCTCAGAAATGGGATACCCATGGGTGAACCATCCTGGTTCCTCAGGTTCGCTCCTCTCATGCACAGCCCAGTCCTCACAAGCTCTGCTGTTCTCTGAGCACTTGCAGAGCTGGGTCCTGAGAGCGACCCACATCACCCCAATTCTCTCACAGCAGTGCTCGCCAAGGGACCGCTCAGAAGCTGCCTCAGCCATGTGAAAAGAGCGGCTGCTGCTCCACGGGGAGCTTCTGCTGGTGTTCAGGATGACTGGGAAACTCAAGGAGGACCTCTCCCACAGAAGAAGACCTGTATTCATAGAATTGTAGAATTTTTTGGGTTGGAATGAATGTTTAAGGGCCATCTAGTCCAACCCCCCTGCCATGGCAGGGACACCTTCCACCATCCAGTTTGCTCCAAGCCTCATCCATCTTGGCCTTGGACACTTCCAGGGGTGGGGCAGCCACAGCTTCTCTGGACACCTTTTGCCAGGGCCTCAGCACCCTCATTGTAAAATACTTCTTCCTTACATCTAATTTAAACCAACTCTCTGTTAGTTTCAGACCATTCCTACTTGTCCTATTGCTACAAGCCCTGATAAAAAGTCTGTCCCCATCTTTCTTATGGGCCCCTTTTGGCACTGGAAGGGGCTCTGAGGTCTCCCTAGAGCCTTCTCTCCTCCAGGTGAGCACCCCCAGCTCTCCCAGCCTGGCTCCAGAGCAGAGGGGCTCCAGACTTGGAGCATCCCCATGGCCTCCTCTGGACTCTCTCCAGCAGCTCCACACCCCTCCTGTGCTGTCCTCCCAGCACAGTCCTCCCAGGGCTGTTTTTCATCTGTTCATCCCCAGCCTTGGTATTCCCGGAGGGATCCATCCCCACTTCTGCCCACAGCAGCTTTGCACTCATACCTCCAGCACCAGCAGTCACTCCTGCTCTCCCTGAGCACAGACATTCCAGCCACGACACCTAAAACTTCAGAAAACACCTCTCCACATGAGCCCCTTCCTCTGAGAAAGCAAGTTCTCGACACACACAAGAACAATTTACTCTTTGATTGGGAATCTTGTCTCCCAGGTTCCGACCTGGAGCGAAATTTTACGACCGAGCCCTCCAGCTCGGGGGGAGGCGCGGGGGGAAGGGGCTTCCAAGAGAAAATGCCAACAGATACTTAAAGCCAGAAGCGCGTGTGGGTGTTGCTAAATTAAGCTCGCAAGTAGGTGGGGCAAATGCCTTAAACGAGTTTGTGAAGGTAAAATAATGTTCATTAAAAATAGAAAAACAACTGAAAAAATATCCTTTGTATTCAACTTCACACTCGTACATCATAATGTTCCAGTAAAAGCCCATTTTCCCTTGAGATAATAAAAGAATTGAATTTTTCCTTATCGGTCATCTATTTTTCTAGCTAAAGCTATTACTCCCTCTCTGTGGTTGCCAGGCAACAAGAAATATTAATAGCAGCTTTTATTAGCTTAGCTTTAGCAGTGGAGTACCAGAATGAGAAAATGGAAAACATAAATGTGTTACATAAATCTTTCAACCTTTCAGGGTTTGTGTTAGTCTCTGTTTTCATAATGATTTATTGAAGTGATGGTTCATTTATGAGAAAAAGGAGTGTGAAATAAGAAAACGGAACATTACCCTGAAGGACTGTTTGAAAATAAATAATTATAGGAGGTGAAGAAAAGCTGTTTAAAACCATTTTTCTGAGTTTCATAAAATTTAAAAAGACATATTTCTTTCATTTATTGCCTCTGAGAAAAACACTAGCAGGGAATTGCAAACAGGGCTCTGCTTAATACAAAGAACCTTTCATGTAGGGTTGTGTTATTACTATTTTCCACCTCGTGTTTGGGAGTTTAGTTTTTAAATACTGAACCATTAATAAGCAGAAAGCCGAATTAGTCAAAACCTTAAAGCTTACAACACAAAATTGCCAGTGAAAACTTATCCAGGACTGAAGCAAGGGGAACTTAGGAAAGTTTTTGCTTCTGGTGACCCGACCAATTCTCTTGTTGGTTTATTTATTTATAAAGGCTCTTCTGAAGAGCATGAACTTGCTTTGAAGGGCAATTCTGCCTGCACACTGCACTGGGATATGGATTATTTTAAATAACTTACCTTAACAGGCAGTGATTCAAAATTATTGAAATATTGATGCATTGGAAGTGTTTGCCCACAGCAAGTAAACTGTTCTGCCTGCCGGGATCATGGATTTCCAGCAGCAGGGAAGACTGGCACAGCTTACTTGGCTTTTGTGACAATATTTAATTGACATAACAAGTTTTTTTACAATGAGGATGGCAAAAGCTGCCACAGGTTGCCCAGAGCAGCAATCCCTGGCAGTGTCCCAGGCCAGGCTGTATGGGGTTTGGAGCAATCTGGGTTCTGGCCTTGCAACCTTGCCTGCAGGACAGCCTCCCTCGAGGCCTGGGGAGCACCAGAAGGGAAGCCTGTCCTTGGAGCCCTGCAGCATCCTGGGAATGCACATCCCAGCTCTGGGAAAGGGTGACTTTTCCCTTTCTCACATGGGACACAGGCAGCTGGGTCCCTGCTGGGTTTGTTTTACTGCTCTCCTCTCTGTTCCACACCAAAGCCCCGCTGTGTTGGGAAGCAGCTCTTCAAAGTCAGCTGAAAACTTCTGGAATTTCAGGGTGGCACTCACCTTGCTTCTACAATTCACCCCCATTAACCATTTTACTCTCTCACCTCTACCCAAACAGGTAGCACAACTCACTGGAAGTGTGACATTTTACACCACGGATATTCTTTTTGCCTCGGAGGGTTTTAAATATTTTTCAAATAATTTCGTTCCACTCAACAAGCTGAAACGAAACCTTTCAGGCTGTGGCTGAAGCCTTTCTGCCCTTGCACCAGCTTGCTGTGAGCAGAAAAAAGTCATCCCAGTGGGCTGAAGGAAATGTTAGTGCCTTCAAAGGAGTCACAAAGGCCTCTCATCATGAGAAGCAATGGGAAGATGCGGACACAGGGAGAGGGGTCAGTCTGTCCAACCAGCTCTGTACGCCTGCAAAGCTCAGGCTGGCTCACGAGAGCAGCCACAGGCCCAGAACGATGCTTCCCACACGCAGAAATGCATGGCTGTACCCATACTGCCCCTGGCCACGGCAGAGCAGGAGGGAGCAGGGCGGCTGCTTTCCTGGAACGTGCAGCTGCATCCCGTGACCAGGCCTGGGCAACCACAGCTCTGGGGTCCTGGGGTAGGTGGGCTCTGGGCAGTGCTGTTCCCCCAGGCAGGGGCCCCTTGCTCCCCGCACCCCAGCACTGCCCCACCTGATAAGCAGAGGCACCCCCAGCCCTCCTGGCTGCTCTCCAATTCCTACGGAAATATGTTTGTGCTGCTCTGGAGATTCCTGGGCTCTGACCTTGATTCCCCTTTGTTTCTGTCAAAAAATGTTCTGCCAAATCCACTCTGAGATCTCATTTATTCCCAGCAGCTCCTTAACCCAGCGGGCACCCACCTCACCGGCGATCCACAGCACAGCTCTGCCCCCTGCCCTGCTTCCCCACATCCCCAGCTCCCAGCCCCAGTGTGATCCCAGCCCAGCAGGACTCGCTGTGGATCCCTGGAAGGCTCAGCTTCTGCTTGTCCACACTGCAACACTGCTGGGATGTTCGCAATGAGCAAAGTTATTCTCTTCCCAAGGAAAACATGGTTTATTCCTCTTTGATTACTTTTCCCTAATTACTCCCATTTCTCAGTGACAGTCACATCTGTCCTATTTTCTTTTCCTCCTGCCATTCCTCCTCTTTCCCTTCCCCTCCCTTCCCTTTTTCCCATGGGAAAAGAGACATTAGTAGAGAAAAAAAAATCCATTGCAGTAAGAATTGTCTGTTTGTTTCTTGCCATCAACACAAAAAATAAAAATACCTTCCTCAAATGTGCCAGCCCTGCCTCCTCCCCAGCCCTCCCACACCCCCTGCCAGCAGTTCTTCACACATCACATCCTGTGCCATCTCTTTGCCTGCTCTTGTCCATCCATCCTTGCTTCCCTGCTCTGCAGCTCCCTGCACCCCATTCAGGGATTGAAAACTCCCTTAACTTCTATAAACTCATGGGTGGGGGGAAAAAAAAGGGAAATAAAGTGACAGAAACAGCAGTGAAAAGGCGTGGCACAGAAATGTGGAGCTGGTCCACGGGCAAATGCGAGTGTGCAGAATGGTGGTGTGGAGGGTGCTCTGGGTGATGCTGCTGAAGGGATAAGGCAACAGAAGCGGTGCTGGATTTGGGGTTTCCCCATCAGGGCACAGCTGCTTTGCTCAAACGAGGGTCTCCATCTGTCAGCCCACGGGTGAGCTGGAGCCAGGAGCAGGGGCTGGCACAGAGCAAATCCACCTTCACTCCCCAGCTCCTGTCCTGCCGCGGGAATTTCTGTGCAGATTAAACTCCCTCTGAGTTGGCCACCTGCTAAATGGGAGCAGCAGGCTAGCCCTTGGGAGGCACTGGGCGGCTTAATGCAATCTAAGGGTGATGTCAGGACATCCCAGGACAAGAGACACACACGGGGGACAGCAACCTGCACCTGGATTTTCTTTATTCACTTCTGAGCTCCCAAGAAAAAATACCAATCCTATGGCTCTCAGTGAGTCCTGGCTCATGTCATATCAGCAATTAGAGATTTGTTAATTTTTTTTTCTTTTGTGACTCAAAAAACCCCTAAGGCTCAAGTTACATTTTTAGAGTGAAAGTCTGACCAATGTCTAAACATTTTACCATGAATTTCTTGTTGTTTGTCGTTGTATTCAAACCAACAGACATGGCAACCAAGGCAGGAAATAGCTGTGTGTGCAAAAACCTGCGTGAGCTACAGCAAAGCGCAGCAGGGAGGAGAGAGGTTCCAGCTCCAGCATTTGCATGAACAACGCTGGTCCTGGAACAAACCCAAAACCTCTGCACACTGAGCCACCTCCTCCGTGCTCTGTGCAGGCAAGGCTAACTCCCAGGCTGGCCTCCCATCACTGCCGGGGTGAAATAATCCCTCTCTTTCTTCATGTTGGCAAACAAGCCCTGGAATGGTTTGGGTTGGAAGGGACCTTAAAAATCATCTATTTCCAACCCCCTGCCATGGGCAGGGACACCTTCCACTATCCCAGGGTGCTCCAAGCCCCGTCCAACCCGGCCTTGGACACTGCCAGGGATCCAGGGGCAGCCACAGCTTCTCTGGGCACCCTGTGCCAGGGCCTCCCCACCCTCACACGGAACAATTCCTTCCCAATATCCCATCTAACCCTGCCCTCTGGCAGTGGGAAGCCATTCCCTGTGTCCTGTCCCTCCATCCCTTGTCCCAAGTCCCTCTCCAGCTCTCCTGGAGCCCCTGTAGGCACTGGAAGGTGCTGTTAGGTACTAACCATATGAGTTTAAAATGTGCTTTCTCTCCAGGATTTTCCTGTGCCCTCACGTGCATGTGCTGCTCCCCCAGCACTAACAGGAGCTGTAGGCGTGCTCTGGGACCAACGCTGCCATCGTGGGCTGCTGCTGGAGGAAAGGGAGACTCAATTCCCCACCAAAAGGCACGGAAGGTGTTACTTCTCAGTGGAAAAAAGGCAGGATTTAATTCTGACCTAAAACTGCAACGCAGCTCCCTCCCTGATCCCTTTTCTGCTGGGACCTCTGCGGGTGTATCACAGCTCTGAGGGTTTCCAAAATTGAACAGTTTCAGTCCACTCTCAGCTGAGAAATTCAGGGTTCACTGGACTTCTTTTATTTTCGTGGTAAGCAGCAAACAAATCTTAATCTCTCTATTCTACATTTACAGCCCACTAAGTCCCCTTCTTATCTTCTCTGGCTCAGCCCTGATTTATCGTCACCATGCGGCATTTGTAAAACAGTACCATAAAGTAAGAAAGAGAACATTTCCCAAGGACTACTCCAAAATAAATTATTTCAGACACAGAGAAGCTGCTTAATAAATCCCCCTCTTCTTTTTTTCTTTAGGTATTTTAGAAAGTGATTTATAAGTGCAATATCACCTCTCAAAAATGAGACAATCAACACAGGATAAAATTATCGTGTTATGAAAATAGGGGTCAGGCAAAGGGGCTGTGCTTTAAATTAAACCAGGGAAAAATATTTCATTTGAAATTGATTCTTTCTGTCTCAGAAATGAATGTTTTAATCACCTAAGAACCAAAAAGGCAACACAGAGCCCTAAGTAATATTTAATTCCATAGAAATATGCCTCTGTTCAATATTGATGAGCAGAACATGATATTTCTCTTAAACACACTAACAATGAAACTCAGAGACACATCAGGACTTCAGAAAGCCTTGGGATTTTCCTAGACTAAGAGATAATATCCCATTTAAATATTTAAATATCACTACCTTTCAGACCCTTATCTATTCAAGCAATCAACACCAAGTGTTCCCCAGCTAGGCAGGGCCAGGCTCCCAGCCATGCTCTTTAACTAAAATGAACTCTGTTTGATATCAAAGCCATTCAAAATCAATGATCTTAGAGAGAAACAATGTCAAAAACCAACCACGGGGTTAAAGCTGCTAAAGAGGAAAATGGTATCAAACAGCAGCGGTATTAATTCAATATCACTGTCAAAATCAAGTCACAACCTTTCCTCGGTGCTGCTGATGCAGAAGCATCGTCAGGTCTAATTAGCCCTGGAATTTCTGCCCAGAGCTTCACTTTACTTCATTATCCCAGCCTTGTTTATCCCTGCAGATGAGTCATTTGAAACTTTGCAAGGTATCTCCTTCCCACGGCGTGAGCCAGGAGGCAATTTGAGTTTGTGAGTGCAAGGAGAGATCCTGTTCCCCCCGAAATCAATAGGGCAGCTTTCCCTTCAGGGAGCATCCGTGCCCCTCCTGCTGGTGCCACTGGGGCCGCCCTGGCAGTGGGACAGGGGTGGCGGGGAGGAAGAGAAAGGACACAAAGGACGCAGGGCGCTGGGGCTTTGGCTGGCCACCTTGGCATGGGGGATGGGGCACGTGCACTTTGCTTGGTTTAGGGAGGATGTACCACAAAGGGGGGAAAAGACCCTTGCCCTGATCCCGAGTGGTTAATGAGGCTCAGGAGGACACCGAACTAAGCGTGAAATTGCCACCAGGAGCACGGCGATCTCGCTCTCTGCCAACACACCCTGGCCTTGGTGGGCAGCACCAGCTCATCCCAACCCTCACAGCAAACAGCTCATTGCCAACACCCTTCTCTGCTCAGCTGCCTCCTCACAGGAAAGACAGAGCGGCTTCGAGGAACGGGAGAGAGAGGAGAAAGGCACTGACCGTGGGGAGCTGGCTGGAGAGGAGATGCCCATCCTGGCTCAACATGTTGGAGACCATGATGGCTGGCAGGTCCATGTTCTGGTAGGGATATGCTGGGATCAGGCTGTTCGGAGGGAGGCTGTGGCACAGGGAGTGGTATCCAGTTTCGTGGTCCACCAGGTGCAGGAGGGATGGGTCGGGGAGATTGGGAGGCGTTATTGGAGGGATCTCGTAGTCCTCGTTGTTCTCATTCTGACTGCTGTATGTCTGAAACGTGAAAGAGACATTTTGCAACGTGTCACTGCCTTGCTGCTTCAGCAAAGGAAAACGATTATTTCTCTAAGAAATACAGATTCCAGTGGAAACGGGTTTGTTGTAATAAAAAAGGCATCTCCAGTCCTGCACGCCAGGTTGTAACGAGGTAGGAGCCAGGGTGTGAGTGTGGCAGCACCGCACCATCCATCAGGAGCACACCACGGATCCGCTCGAGGCATCCCCTTGCTCCCCTCTTCCACACTGCATCCCTACTCGTCCTAAAGTCCCCAAAACCTCAGCAGAAACTTCCACACCTGGACCACAGCCATGGAAGGGCACGGCTGCTTCTTGACCAGCTGCGGCCTTCCTAGGTCAAAGTCTCTCTCCAGGCACCCAGCTCAGCTTTCCACCTACAGCTGGTATTTTTAAGAGTTTTTGTGAGAATTAGAGCTGTAGAAATAACACTTCCTTGGGATCAAAATTCACAGAATTATGGAACATTTTGGGTTGCAAGGGTGTAAAAGCCCATCCGGTCCCACCTCCCTGCCATGGGCAGGGACATCTTCCACTATCCTGGGTTTCTCCAAGCCCCCTCCAACCTGGCCCCAGGGTTGGGGCAGCTACAACTTCTCTGGGCACCCTGTGCCAGGGCCTCACCACCCTCACAGTAAAGCATTTTCCCCTGATATCTAATCTAACCCTGCCCTCCGTCAGGTTAAAGCCATTCTCTCTTGTCCTAACTCCCGCTGAACCCTCAAAAACTCCAGCACAGAAGCTACACCCAGGGAGGGTGATTTGGAAACACAGCCATCACTTTAAAAATATCCTTTAAAGAAAGCCTGCATGACCTCACCACACATGGAGATTTGTCCTTCCTTATATCCTCTCCCAAATTTCATCTGGAAAAGCATTCCCTCACGTCCCTAATAACACTCCCTCAAGGTGACACAAACATGCAGAGATGTTGGAATTCTGTCTGCTCCCCATGTTTTCTCCTGGCTTGTTTACTTTTAAGCATTCCCATTTATATAAAAAATGTTATTGTACCTGTGCAATCATTTTCACTTCAGACAAAACCATTTTTTCTTCATAATGTGTGAATCTATCTGAAATTATTAATTACCAGCACAGAATATAATGAGTCTCTGGCAGAGGAGGCTTATTCTAAACATCTACTGTTTCACATATTATTATAGCATATGAAATTCTGATTAGCTACAGTATTATACACATGCTAAAGCTAAATTTCCCAGATCACCTAGTTTCATGGTTGGATTTGGACTTAATACTTGATTTAAGAGCAAAACCCCAGATGTTAAAAAACCAGTTAAGCACTCTAGGCTTTAATAATCCATTGTCCCAGAGCTCACCCCTGGATTCATGCTCTTCATCACCGCAGACTGTGGGGAGAAAGTCCGTAATAAAATAAAATAAAATCTGCATTTAACTGGAGTACAGAAGTCAGTGGGAGAGGCAGCAGGGAGCAAGGAGGGATCTGTGGGCTGGTGAAAGGGCAGTGCCAGGGAGAACCATGGCTCTGTGGGGTGTCAGAGCAGCGGGTCACTCCTGCCTCACCCCACAGGTGGGGCTGGAAGAGGCTCATCCTCTGCTAAGCTGAACCCTCCCCCTCCCACCTTCCATCACCCCACTGCAGAAAGAAACAAAAAGAGCAGTTGACACAGCAGAAGGACAGGATGTCATCCAGGGGGACCTGCACAAGCTGGAGAAGTGGGGCTACAGGAACTTAACGAGGTTCAACGAGTCCAAGCTCAAGGAGCTGCTCCTGTGTCAGGGCGATCCAGGCAGGAGCACAGACCAGGAGAGGTAAAACACGAGAACAGCCCTGGGAGAGAAGGACTTGGGGATTCTGGTGGAGGAAAGGCTGGACATGACCCAGCCCTGTGCCCTGGCAGCCCAGAAACCCCCCGTGTGCCAGGCTCACCCCGCAGCGTGGGCAGCAGGGCAGCGAGGGGACCCTGCCTCTCTCCTCCCCTCTCAGCACGCCCCACCTGCAGGGCTGCCTCCAGCTCTGGGGGCCACAACGGGACAAGGACATGGAACTGTTGGAGCAAGTCCAGAGGAGGCCACAAAGATGCTCCAAGGGCTGGAGCCCCTCTGCTCTGGAGCCGGGCTGGGAGAGCTGGGGTTTTTCAGCCTGGGGAAGAGAAGGCTCCAGGGAGAGCTTAGAGCCCCTCCCAGGGCCTAAAGGGGCTCCAGGAGAGCTGGAGATGGACTGGGGACAAGGGATGGAGGGACAGGAAGAGGGGGAATGGCTTCCCAGTGCCAGAGGGCAGGGTTAGATGGGATACTGGGAAAAAAAATTGTTCCCTGTGGGGGTAGTGAGGCCCTGGCACAGGGTGCCCAGAGAAGCTGTGGCTGCCCCTGGATCCCTGGGAGTGTCCAAGGCCAGGCTGGACAGGGCTTGGAGCAGCCTGGGATAGTGGAAGGTGTCCCTGCCCATGGCAGGGGGTTGGGAATGAGATGATCTTTAAGGTCCCTTCCAATCCAAACCATTTGATGATTCCGTGATTCAAGAGCAGGTTCTGCATGTCTGACCCAAACCTTCACGTTTCCCTGAGATTCCCACTGGTGGCAGGGAAACAGGAGCATGACAGAAACACAAGAGAGACCCTGGGCCAAGACAGCTCTGCACCAGCTGTTGCTGTTCAGGGGAAATTCAAGCCCAGCTCTTTTTCCAGTCAGCTTCTGTCTTACGTTATGATACAGGGAAGGCAGCGGGCTGAGGGGATGTACACAAGGCAGACAGAGAGATCCCATTTAATGCGTCTCGTAGCTGGGTTTCCATTTGGGCTGTGCTCCTCGAGGTACACTGATTCTTTCCCAGTTATTTAAGAGGATTTCACTCCATGCTTTACAGAAAGGGATTTAAATAAATCATCGCACAGCAAACTTGTTCCTCCAACTGGTTTATTTTGGTATCAGGTATATAAGCAAGTGGCTTTGCTGTACTTAACTAAATTATGTAAAACCCACTCAAAGTTTCCTAAAGCTTTCTTCAAAACTACGAGTCCCCTGTGTTGCTGCAGAGCAGCTCACCCAAGAGCTTTGAGGTGGTTTTGTACCGAGTGCCAAAGTCCCAGCGCCCTGCTCACCCCCAGGCGTGTTTCTGCCTCTGTTCTATTCAACCCAGGGGGAAAAAAAAAAGAGAAAAGAAAAAAAAGACCTGTTTAAATCACAAAGCTTTCCGAATAGCTACAGCATTTTGCAGACGTATCAAAATTACAATCAAAGCTGTACACAATCAAAATCAGATTAGACAATATCCAATCAACATAATCAGACTCGGCGCCTGCCAGCTTTCACACCCTGTCGCTACCGAGCTTTCCAAAGTGAGCTGCCCTCACTCTACGTGTGCTTTAAATAGATGGTCAGAGAGATAAGGAAGGGGGATGAGGCACGCAGACACTCAGAAGGCTGGGAGAAGGGGTGATTTATTGTCACACACACACACAGCGCGTGTTGACACGTCCACAAGGACACCTCCGTCCCCACGAGGAGCGGTCTCACACGGTGTGCACACAGCCGTCCCCTCAACCCCTCCGCAGCAACACCCAGCGCTCCTCTCCACCACCATGTGGGCTCTGTGGCAGATTATATTTCCTATTCTTATGTTAATTTGAATTAAATTAAACAGCCAATTATACGTTCTAAGGATACATTACAAATTAGATTAGCGGGCTGGTCTGAAGCCATTCATCCCACCAGGACTCCGAGCGCTGAGCAGCTCGTGCTGCTGAATGGCTGCCCATTTACTGTGCACAAAAAAAGATCTAGGATTTTCCACTGTCAAACAGATGACAGTTGTTGTGATTACACATTATTCCTCTTCAAATTAAAACACTGAAATCAGCTGAAACAACAAGTCTCTTCTTGCAAACCCTCTTGTGGCTGGTGCTGCTGGGCAGATGCCGGGTGCTGCTTGGAGCAGGGAAGCCCTGCCTGCAGTGGGGTGGAGACACAGGATGGAGCCAGGCCCTGTCAGAGAAGGGAGACTGACCCTTCTCTGAGTCCCCCCCTTGCCTTCAGCCCCACAAATATCCCTGTGCACCAGCTATAGGGGTTGTATAGGCTCTAACTGCCCTGAGCACAGCCCCAGGGTTATCACAGAATCATAAAATAGTCTGGGAAGAGACCTGAAGGATCATCTCATTCCAACCCTTTTCCTGGGTGCAGGGACACCTTCCACTGTCCCAGGTTGCTCCAAGCCTCTTCCAACCTGGCCTTGGACACTCCCAGGGATGGGGCAGCCACAGCTGCTCTGGGCACCCTGTGCCAGGGCCTCCCCACCTCATAAACCTGGTTCTGCCCCATGCTTGCACAGGATGGCACAGGATGGCATCGCAGCAGGTACAACCAACCTCCAACAGCAGCAAAACTGTATTTTAAAACAATTTTTCCATCTTGAAATCCAGGTTTGAGCAGGGGTCCCTGCACCATCTCCATCCAGCTGCAGATTCAGGGTCAGAAGGCAGAGGACTGGAGGGGAGGTGATGTGGCAGGATTGTAATGGGGAGAAAGGCTCCGGTTCCTGGCAGACACCCAGGCCGTGGATCATGAGGAGTCAGAACAAGTAATTGGCTGCTCCCTCCCAGCTCTCAGCACAGGGCTGGGGACACATTATTCGGAACCATTTGAGAGGAAAGGCAGACTTACTAAAGCTGTTGCAAGAGCAGGGGCTGACCTGCACAGCCAGGCCCCACTGCTGAGCTGCCAAAAGCACCTGCAGGTGCTGGAGACACCCCAGTGTGGTCTCCTGCCAACACCATTCCCCACCACAGGGACAACGTGCCAAGATCTCCTGGACTTGCTGTATTCCCTGACGCTTTTCAGGAGAGGGGACAGAGATGGAAAGGAGGCATCCCAAATGCCCGGGACCTGCAGGAGAAGGCTCTCGGGTGGGAGGCAGCTTTGGGGACTGGTCTGTCGATGGCAGGCGGCTCCTTTGCTGCGAACACAGAGCACATCTGTGGGTTATGGCCTGATGGGCACAGCCACCCTGCTCACCCTCTGCCATGGGACTCAGAACAGCCCTTGAGGTTGCTGCCGCTTCACCTTCTGCTCCTGTGCTGCACCTCCTCCTGGACTGTAAATAAAGCCAGGCCTGGGCAAGCTCCCACCAGCCATGCCATAACAAAAGCTCCCTGACCCCAGGGGAGCATTCCCAGCAACCACAGCAAAGAGGAGGACGGGCCAAGGGACGTCCAGATGCCTGAATGTCACGCAGCTCTTAGGGACCAGCTGTGATTCAGCTGAAGCCGTGACCAAGCCGTGTTCTAAAAAACGCTACAAATTCTCATGCAGGTGACTCAGCAGGGAGTGACAAGTGCTGAGCATGCCTATAAATGATGCCTTGAGCTTCCTCCTGCCTTTCTCCTCCTGGAAGGGGAAGAAAGCGCTGTCCTCCTTTACAAAACCCTCCACAGCCAGGCAGCACCACCTCTGCACTGCATGTTGGTATTAACCACAGAGGGCACGACTTGACCAAGGACCTGGGAAACCATTCTCCTCCTCGGCAGCGTGGCAAATGTCCAGTGACCCCAATTCTCCACTGAGTCATGTTCTGTGTGATTATCCGTGAGGATCCAGGAGCTGCAGCCAAGCATTGATTCAGAGAAATATTCTTCACAGTGAGAAGGATAAAGATTTGTAGTATTATTGCAGGTAAATATTTGCCCTGTCAAAAAGCATTCAACAGTAAATACGAGCCTGAGAGAGAACATTTGTTCTTGGGAAGGTACGAGGAAATACAGAGGCTGGTGCAATCTATCCTGATGACACAAACCACCATGGACTCTGTGCCATCCCTCATCTAACTGGGTTTTTCCTGAAGCTAATGCAAAAGCTCAGTGACCGTCCTGACACTTGAGAGATGAGATGGGTCTGAAGAGACCCAAACCAGCCTGGCAAGTCTGCTAAGTGAGGAAAACATTGATATTTGTGAGGCTGAGAGAGGTGCTACAGCTTGAGCTCCTGGTGTGCACGAGGAGCACATGGGGGTTTTGGGATGCCCACACCTTCCCATGAGCAGTGATGGCAATCATCCCAACCCAATCCCAGCAGGACCCCAGTGCCAGGGCTGAGGGCAGTGTCCCAGGGAGAGCACTCTCCCACCAGCACCACGCAGGGAAGGAGCTGCAGAGAAGCAGCCAGGTGGTTTTGGGGGTATCTCGATTTTTCCAAAGGTGGATGATGTGTCAGAGGGAGTCAGGACACAGAGAAGCCCGGGGATGGATGTGCCATACACACATATTCCCTACTCCCTACACAGGTCTGAAAGATTTGCCATGTGCCACCGGTCACAGCAACTGCAGGGAACGCCAGGCTGAGGGAACACCTTCAGCCACAGAAAGAGTCCAAACACAAGGAAAAAGGTAAAATTGAAACTTCCTGAAGACCAGCTGCCCATATGTCCTCAAAAGCCTTCCATCTCTCCCACTACACCCCTTACTCACACAGGCACGATCCCATTTTCAAGAAGGGGATTTTGATACATTTCCCCAGCACAGAAACCAGAGGGGTTTTCTGCCCATCTCAAGGCACTGAAGCCACAGGGACAGAAATGTCAGCTGAGGTGGCAGGAGACAGTGGAAGTCACTTGGCCATTGCAAACTCCAGAGAAATGCTCTGGGGCCAGCAAGGGAAATGGACGGGCGCTCGCTGTGGGGTGTCCAGGAGGGTTGCCCCTTCCATCACCCCTTCTCCAGGCAGGGATGGCAGAGGGCTCCTGTTCACACCTGTGATTCCCAAAGCCCTGTGCCAAGAAGTGAAGCAGTGCTGATTTTCTGCGTCAGCAGCTCTGGGCCTTAGGAATGGAAATTGATTTGCCTTATCCTCGCACACGGAGATCTGTGTGAATACCAGGGCCAATGAATTATGTGGGGAGAGGTGGATAAATACTGGAAAGAAGTATTTATTAACAGTCAGTCACATACAATCTACAAATTGTCTTTGAAGTGTTCCCGGCCCCTGCTACATTAATTTTCACATGCTCAGGTTTTTTTACTAGGGGAATGCTGTTGAAAAGGGAAAAATGAGTTCTTGCATGAACAGAAATGTGCCCTGGAAGTGTCTGCACAGTATTCAGCAAGAGGTTGGGAGCACACCAGAGCAGCAGGGAACCTGTGGGGAAAGTGGGCTCTTCCTCCCTCTGTGTGTGCTCCTCTTCCATGTCCAGAGGAGTGGGGTTTAAAATCATAGAATCACAGAACAGTTTGGGTTGGAAAGGACTTTAAAGATCATCTTATTCCAAAGCCCCTGTCATGGGCAGGGACACCTTCCACTATCCCAGGCTGCTCCAAGCCCTGTCCAGCCTGGCCTTGGGCACTGCCAGGGATCCAGGGGCAGCCCCAGCTTCTCTGGGCACCCTGTGCCAGGGCCTCATCTCCATCACAGGGAACAATTCCCTCGCAATATCCCATCTAACCCTGCCCTCTGTCAGGTTAAAGCCATTCCCCCTTGTCCTGCCATTCCATTAACCTTGTCCCAAGTCCCTCTCCAGCTCTCCTGGAGCCCCTTTAGGCCCTGGAAGGGGCTCTAAGCTCTCCCTGGAGCCTTCTCTTCTCCAGGCTGAACACCCCCAGCTCTCCCAGCCTGCCCCCAGAGCAAAGGTTATTCCCTTCAGAAACCCCAGGCAAGTGTTGGTTGTCCCAAAGATCAAACCCACACCTCCTCACTCCCCGTTTCTCCCCATTTCTCCCACGCTGCGGGCATTGCTCCGATGCAGACTCTGCACACCACGACAACTGCAGCACAAAGCCACTCCTAGCTCAATCCCAGCTCTTCTGCATGGCTTCACCATTCAATCAGCTGGATATTTATACCTTTAAACTTTACATGAGTTGACCTTCTCCCATCTCCTATAGATCCCATGCAGTCCTGGAGCTAGAGCTCTTCCCGAAGCCGAGCCTGCTGGATGGTTTCAACCAAATCTGACCTTTGCAAAAAAGGTCTCTTTTCTACAAATTTTATGAAAATACGTGTTTCATAAAACCATTTGTGCACAGAGGGTCCTAAACATCCTTGCTTGTCCTAATAGCCTTCGATGTCCCTGGGAAGCTGCCACAGTGGCAAAGGGAAGGCTGTGATGTGGAGCTGTGGTGCTCAGCAGGATGGGGCTGTGGAGGGATCAACATCCATAGGGAACAGAAAATCTCAGTTCACACCAAAATAATTTTTTTTTTTGGAGGCTTGCATCCAATTCTGCATTTTGGGGGGTTATTTTACATGCTACCAAGGCCAGAAACAACATTCTCAGGACTCCCTGGCCTCAACCTGTCTGTTGTGTGGGTGGGAAATGAAGAACAAAGTACCAATTACTTATAATTATCTGAAGGATGGAAAAATCCCTGAGATTCAGCCTGGGCATTCTGCTGCATCCCCTCCCATGGCACCACAAGCTCACAGTCAGGTTTGATGGGAGGGAAGCTGCTCTTGACCTGCATCACCACTTCACAAAAAAAAGCTAAAAATAATGGAGTTCTATGAACAATTTACAGCAAAAGAAATCAGCCTTATTGTAGGCTTTTAAAAAGGCTCCCAGCTCTCTCTCTGCCTCTATTTTTTTTTTTTTAATCAGTATCTTATCCAGAACAGGTATCCTGTCAAGAATAGTGCATAGCAGAGAACTATAACTTCTTATTATGTGTATAGTGATTTTATGAATTCAGTGGGGAATGAAATGCAATTTTGTCAGACTTGTCTGTGTTCATAATGACCAAGTCAAATTAATCATCGTGGATAATACTCCTGTGTCAGCCATTCAAGAGATTTTTTAATAGAATTTTTCTGATTCATGTCTTGCAGTACATCAGATCTGTAGTAATGCAGGCACTTCTAAAAATCAGTGCAATTATGGCTTCTTGTTGGCCTGTCATTTTCCTGGAATAAAAATGTCTCCGCAGAAGTCATACACTGTACATAAACCAAAATGGAAAACAAAAATATAGTTACAATTAGGCTTGATTTTTTCTAAAGATTTAATATCTTCTTGAGGCCATTATTTATAGGCAATACATAAAGCTCCAGAGCACGACGTGAAGATGGACAGGTTTATCACAACACAGACCAATTTTATCCTGGTTGTCATTCCTCCTTTGATTGCCCCGTGAGTTAGTGGCTTTTGCAGGCATGGAAATGACTATCCCGTAGAACAAACAGGGGATAGGTAATGGGTTTGCAGTCAAATTATTGTGTTTATTAAAAATGTATCCAGGAAAGCCCACTCAGATCCCAAAGGGCTCTTGTTCAGGAAAATCTCTGGTTCAAGCAAAGGTTACGGTTTCCATAAAGGCAGATATACATGGAAGGGGCAGCAGTGCAGCAGGCAGCGGTATAGAAAGGATTAGGAATGCTGTGTTTATCCTCCTGAGGAAAGAGAGACAGACAGACCCCTAATTCCACAGTGACACAGACAAAAATGAGCTTTGGAAGTAGATACCCCCAGGAATAAAAAAATTGTAATCAGATATCTCAGCCTTTCTTGCTTTCATGGGAAGGCAGCAGCTGCCTCGTAGGAGAGGGCAGGGCAGGACCCTGCCAGTGCCCCACATGTCCCAGAGGGAGCTCCACATGAGCCTGCTGGGACAACTGTCCCTCCAGAGCCACCTTCTCCTGCCACCGGGTATCTCTGCACGGCAACACCACGTCCCTGCAACAAAGACCTTCAACTCCCAAGCAAGCAGATTGTGGGATCACAGAACAGTTTGGGTTGGGGAGGGACCTTAAAGCTCATCCAGTTCTACTGCCTGCCACAGGCAGGGAACCTTCCCACTAGACCAGGCTGCTCCAAGCCCTGTCCAGATGGGATATTAAGGCTCAATTCCTGCTGACAGCGTTTTCAGAAGAATTCAGTATTGGTTTACACAAACATCAGCAATAACCAGGGCTCCTGAAAACCCTTTGTAGTATCTCCACACACAGGGCCAGGGCTGTGGGGCACGTTTGATGCACAGTTGCTCCTGGATGACCCAGAGTAGTAGTTCACTTCACCTGTTTTTTCCTTACCTACCCATGCTGACAAGGGAACTGTTTCCTTTCACTGCATGTTTTCGTGGCTGTTCTTCCCCAGTGTCTCAGAGCAAAGGTGGCAGCGCTTCAGGGAAAGACAGGAGATGTGCAAGCTCTGCTCTGCGTTGGCAAAGAGCAGCCTCTGTCATCTGCCTCACAATCAGCCTCCTTAAAATTGTTTATAATGATTTTTGCCTGGTTTTAAAATGTATTAAAGGCACTGTACATCCAGTGAGGCAGCAGCCAACGGGATCTAAAATTAGACTGACTAGGCCAGACAAATATAAATCCATTTCTTTTCTTTCCTAGGACCTCGCCTGGAAGTGAATACAAGGAATATCATATTCTACTCAAGAACATCATGCATTTCAGGGAATTATTTGAGTACAGGTTTTACATAATTGCCTTTTTTGTCTCATGGCATACTGAACTTGCATAATGAGCTCAGGGCACTCACAGCAATCCATTGTTGGGCTGGATGGATTTGGTGGAGGGTGTTGAGCCCAGGGTATGTTACACAATGGTGTATAATGCACTGTAAGCAGGTCAAGAGATAAGGCAGCCCAAAAACAGGCGCAGGCAAGGAAGAATTAGCAAAAAGCACTCTAAGAAATTAATTCAAACTGGCTTCAGCTGAGCCAGAAGGACGCAGAGCAGGAAGGAAACTACACTCTGTACCACGCTTGCTCCCTTTGAGATTTTGTCTTAGAATATTTCCCTTGTGCTCCAAACTCAAGGAGTGGAGTTAAAGGATTAAACAAAGCCTTTGTGCCATGCTTTGCATGGATGATTTGTTTGCACCGCATTTTCCAGAGTTTCATCTCAAAAGACGTGTCCTACTCGTGGCACGTGGCATTCACAGCCATCCTCTGCTCTGGGGCATTGTGGTCTGCAGCAAGATCCTGCAGCAAAGCCACAGTGGCAACACAACCCATCTGCAGCCCGGACCTTTTTTTTCCCCCAAATATACCCCGTTTGGGTTTTTTTCTCTCATCAGCAAAGAGACATTTTCCAAAGAAGCCCTGCGTGGCCCTCACTACCCAGGGCTCCTCACACACCAGGAGTGCTGTGGGCAAGCCACCAGAGACACAACCAAGAGCTCACCACCACACACCTGTGAAGCCAACATTGAGAATCCCATGCTGGAACTAAAGGGACAATTACAATTTTTTTCCCAAATGCCCCACACTAACCCCTTGGTTTGCTCCCCTTGCACCATCTTCCCACACAGAACCAAAGCACTTAACCCCAGGCTCTGCTTTTAGTGGGGGAACTCCACAGCACTCGGGATGTTGGTCCTGCTCATGGTCCCAGTCCTACAAAGGCAGAGCTAAGAGCAGTAACAGCTCTTGGTACCCTCCCCTTCTAAGTGTGGCTAAAATTGTCACCAAGTGGGCCAGACCCGGTACTTTCACTAAATTTCTTTTTATTTCCTGTTGCCAGCACCTTTGAAGCACAAAACATCGCCACAAATCCACTCAGATTTGAGCCCTCACGCTTCCCAAGCCAGGCTTGGGATCCCAAAGCAAATTGACAAGAAAACTGTAGACACTAAAAAATCAAAAAGTAATAAAGCCCAGCAGAAGCAGTGCCCCCCTTCCCCATCACCCAGATTTGATGTGTGTGATTAGCACGAGGAAGGCAGGGATGTGGGGATGGCTTGCATAATGTGGTGCAATCTAGCACCTCCCCCAGGGTGCCCAGCTGCTGCAGAAGCAATTTCACAGCTCATCATCCATTATGAGATTAAAATAATTTTTTTTTCCTCCCGTGAAGTATTAATAAATTGTGCAGGCAGACCAGAGTTAGTGCCATTTACACAAATGGTACTGAATCACCCACCTAGTTATTTCTTAATAGATTGAGTATCTGTGTTCCTCCTTAGCCTGTAATTTAAAAACCTAAATACACAAACCTGTTTATTTGTCTCATCAGGCCCCGAGCCAGCACTTACTGAGCCTGGGGACAGTGGGACAAAGGCAGAGCTGCTGCTTCCCCTGGACCTGCCCCAGCACTTTACAAGGGAAACAATACCAAAAACATCCACGTCGATCAGTAGGAAAAGGGAAACGCACCACAAAAAAAAGCCTGAGCCCCCGTTGAAATCCCTCCCTTCTGGGGGCAAAACTCACTGAGGCATCGCTGATGTAATGCAGGTTCTTTGGTACATGAGTGAAGATGTAAAGCTGTAGTCAGAGCACCACTAATGGCTCTTTGAACATCCCTGCTTTATTACGGTATCAGACGAAGAAGGCATGTTTAATGTTTAAACTTCCAACAACAAATGCCTTCAGCAAATACTTTTTATGTATTTATTCAGTGCTTCTTAAGCGCCTGTCGCCGCAGCAGCTGAGGTGCTGCTTACCTTTTTTCTTATATTTATTTTATTAAAATTAAGAATGTACCACAGCTTTGTAAAATGCCACATTCTTCCCTTCCTTCTCTACTCTTTACCCCCAAGAGCAGCTTGAAATTCTTCACCCATCCATCCACTGCCAAACGTTTCAGGCTGCCAGGAAGCTGCCGAAATGGGGAAAGGAAATTAACTGAAATCACCAGGATGATAAATCAGCTTCCCACATTTTCCCAAAGACCCTCAGCCCCAGAATCTGGCTCCAGCACGTGGGAGGTGGGCCAAAGCCAAATACTTCTGAGTCAGCTCTGCCAAAGCAAACACTGAGGTGGAGTGGAGAGAGCATCAACCCAATTCCAGTGGCAGTGACAGGGTTTGGTTGGCCAAGGGAGGCCTGTGACAGATTACCCATGGGATTGGGATGTCTCACTCCTTGCAGATCTTAAATATGCAGAACTCAGCAACATGCCAGTCACAGACTTGCAGAATAACAGCATCACTGAGGTTGGAAAAGACCTCCAAGATCAACAAGCCCAACCTTCGACTGACCGTACCCGCTGAACCCAGCACTCCCAGTCCACGGGATGCCAAGGTAAGAGCAGCTGTGGCTGCCCCTGGATCCCTGGGAGTGCCCAAGGCCAGGCTGGATGGGGCTTGGAGCAACCTGGGACAGTGGAAGGTGTCCCTGCCCGTGGCAGGGGGTTGGAACCATACGAACTTTAAGGTCCCCTCCCACCCAAGGCACTGCATGATAATCACACAGGATGTCTCTCTATCTCCTTCGCATTTACTGAGCTCCCGAGAGCCACAATTATGACTCTTCCTCCACAACCACAGCTCCGAGAATTTTGTTCTTTTCCTCCCTTATCCGAAGCAGAAGCTGTCATGTCACAGGAGCACAAAGGTGCTGGGGCTGTTAGGGAAAGCAGGAAGCACCAAGAGACTCGTGACAGAACTGTGAGAACTGGAACATGGTGCATGGCCAAGTATCCAGCTCCCCAGTGTAGGCGTGAAAATCTCAGCCTTAAGCCTCCAATATGTGAATTTTGGGAAACAAACAGATTTTATCTTTAACAATTTTAACAACTTTTTTTTTTCTTTAATAAAACCAGGCTTGTCTATGGTATCTAAAAAAAGGCAGGAACACACACATGGCTGTGAGAGGCTCATCTATGTCCTAAATCAGACACTCATCAAATTCCTGCTAAAGCATTGAGCAACCTGGACTAAATGAGCAGTGAGAGTAGGAACCACCCTTTCAGAAGGAAGGCAAAAAGGAAAACCACCACATTAATAATCAAAATAGCAATGTTTCCCCAAAGCAATGACAACTGTCCATCTAGAAGGACAGCCAGGGCATCAATCTGCTGCTCACAGCCAGGAGCCTGTATCAGGGACCAACTGCAGTGCTGGCAATGGCAGCTCTAGAGGCCATGAACAACATTTGTGGACACAGGGAGTGGCTTTGCAGAGGAAAAGAAGGTGCAAGAGGGTTCACATCAACACCAGCCCAACCTTCATCACACGACCACAAGGCCCAACCCAACACACAAGGCATGAGGCGGGAGGAGAAAACCAGCCCCAGCTCTCCAGAGGCCAAAGCAACTGAAACCCTCCATTCATTGAGCAGCTGGAGAGGTTTTTCTGTTATTTTCACTGGCTCAGACACACACCAGGTAGAACCTGAACTGTTCCATGGGGAACGGGCAGAAGTGGAAGAGTCAAAATGAGAGGCAGAGATGCTGATGGAGAGGAGAGGGAGGCTCTGAGCACAACAGGGCTGCACATAACAAAGCCAAAACATCAACCCCGTGGTAAAAATTCTCATTTTCCCAGTGTACTCAAGGGCTGCAGCTGCTATCTGTCAAATCCAAGCCCACACAAGGCCTAGATATTTCCATAAACTGGGATGACTCAGAGCCAAGTGCTTCTATTGCCAATTCTAGTACCAAACTGGGCACCCCGAGTCCCACTTGGTGTTACCAAAAAGCATCAACCCATTCTGACCCCAAATACAATCAAAATGGGACAGATCCTTTTGAGGAAAATTACTAGAGAAGTAATGTCTGCAAGCTAAGCTGCATCAGCTTTCACCACTTCTCCTCCCATCCCTATTCTTGATAGCAAATAACGGGAACCTCTTTCCAGACTGAAACAGAGCAAGAAAGAAGTCAGAAATCAAGGATTGCATGGACAAAAGGAGAGGAAAGCAGGTGTCTATAACAGGGATATTGCAGCACTCCTCGATGCAGAAGTCTGGAAATCAGGACAGGCAGAACTCCACTGCATGTTCCACTCGCGGTGTTTCAAAACTTAAACACCATCACGTGAGCTGCTCAGAGCACTCCAGTGTTTCCTGCACTTTACAGAGCAGCTTTCCTTTTTTCTTTCTTTTTTTTTTTTTGTTGGATTGCCAGCATCTCTGCCTGAGCACGGTCAGATCATTCCTGAAGTTGCATTCAAGTGCCCAGTAACTTGCTCTCAATACCAGTGTGGGTTCCCAGGCTTGCAGCACCCTGACTTGTACCCAAAAAACATGACCTGCTGCTACCTGGTGCCCCATCTACTTGCAGAAGTGATGGGCATTGTCCTCCAGCTGGATCCAGGCTGGAAACAAGCACCTTTTGGGTATTTGCCTCCAAAATGCACTAGGAATTCACGAAGCCTGGGAAAAAAGGCTTCTCGAGAGAAACGCAGCTCCCATGGGGAGCCTGAGCCCTCAGCGCCGTGTAGGTGTGTGGTTTTGTTTAGAAGTCATCTGGAATTCTTAAAATAAATTTGCTAAATTGTCTTCCAGAGACTGATGGCTTTTCTTTTTTTTTTTTTTTTCCCCTCCTTTATAAACTTTCAGGGGTATCTTTATTGTTATGTCTAATTTTAGCGAAAACTAACATTTCCTGAGATTCAATTTCTCTCATAATTGTTGGAAGGAAACTAAACTGTCTGCTGTAAACATTCACTCTATTGTGTGAAAAGTATCTTTATTACAGCCCACTGGGAATACTAATAAAATTCCCAATCCTAGCCCTTCCTCACTTTTTTTTTTAGAGCTCACTCTTTTCTCTTATATACCCATTAGTGTCAGTTCAAACATTCTGCGGGAGAGATATAAGAACTTAAAATATATTATTTAACAATCAAGGGTGGAATAAAGACTTGTGAGCCGTAAGATCCTTTCTGCCTTCCCTTTCGATGCTTCCTATTATAGAAAATGAGGATGGCTATTCCATTTGTCTGCGTTTGTGCTCAGAGTTGATGTAAAAAATCTCATTAGTTTAGTCTGACATATATTCAATACAGTCTATGTACATATTTTTTTTCATTCTATTCTACAGCTGCAAAATGATACTAAATTTCATCAGATTGGAATGAAAATTGTGGTCTTGGAACATTTCCCTTTAAGGGTCTTATATTTATTCAGAATTCATGAATCATTTTCCAGTAATACAACTATAATTATTCTTAAAGTGTTATGTTTGAAGGTTTAATATGAAATACTTGCAAAAAGCTCTTTTTCACTTTGATAGTTTGTAATCTTCATGGTAATCAGATCAGTTAGCTCCTTCCCACAACAGCCAGGAAAATACAATTTAATATGAATCTCATACTCTTCACTCATGTTTTAATTAAAGTAATAAAAGCCAAGTCATATTTTGCCCTTTACAGTGTACACAGATGTATATACCTGAGCTAGACAGCATCAGAGCCAGCACTTGTGATGGCAGCTGATGGATTTGCTAGTTTGAGATAAATTTAATTCAGACTGGCTCAGAGGCTGCTGATCATGGTGTCAGTGATGAGTGAGACCCAGCACAGTCCTTGGCAGAACTGCCAAACAGGTGATGGGAGCATGGACCAAACGTGGATCTGCTGTGACAACCATCCTTCAGCTGGGTCCTACGCCAGAGCTCACCTCCTCGGGAAAGCTTCCCAGATGCCTCTGATTTTTGGTTCCCACCATGGCTCTGACCAGCCTGGCCTGGTGTGTCACCTGAGAGGGAGAGATCTAAGCCTTCCCCAAAGGAGCAGAACCGCAAGGGCATTCTCTGGTGGCATTCTCTTCCCAGCCAGCTCAGGTCCCCTGCTCTGCCCAACCTCACGAGCAAGGAGAGGTTGGCGTGGACGCCCGGCTCTGAGCAAAAGGAGCTGGATGGCTGCACTTGGGATACACAGCCCTCACCACCCTCCAGCGCCTGCAGAGCCCTGATATCACGGAACCATTCAGGTTGGAAAAGCCCTGCAATATCATCAAATCCAGCCTGTGACCAGTCGCCACCTTGTCACCCCGCCCAGAGCACTGAGTGCCACGGCCAGGTGTTCCTTGGACACCTTCAGGGATGGGGACTCCACCACCTCCCTGGGCAGCCCCTTCCAATGTCTGACAGCCCTTTCAGTGAAGAAATTCCTCCTCATATCCAATCTAAATCTCTCGTGGCACAATATGAGGCCATTTTCTCTTGTTCTATCGACATTTGCCTGGAAGAGCCTGACCCACACCTGTCTGCATACTCCTGTCAGGCAATTGTAGAGAGCCAGAAGGCCCCTCCTGAGCCTCCTTTTTCCAGGCTGAGCCCCTTTCCCAGCTCCCTCAGCCACTCCTGGGGCTCCAGCCCCTTCCCAAGCTCCGTTCCCTTCCCTGGACACTCCAGCCCCTCAATGCCTTTGTTGTCGTGAGGGGCCCAGAACTGGACACAACACTCGGGGTGCCTCAGCAGTGCCAGCACAGGGGACAGTCCCTTCCCTAATCCTGCTGGCCACTCTATTTTGGATACAGATGCTCAGCTGATGGTCATGCCCTCATGGGGCTGGAATGGAGCCCAACCCTGCACGTGTCCAGGGCAGCCTCAGAGCTGACACAGAGAGAAGGGCTTGTTCTGTCATCAGCCAAGGCAACAGAGAGGGGCTCTCCTTTCTGCCCAGGCCTTCATCCAAATGCTGAAGTGGAAAATAACATTTTCCTGCTGGAAGTAAGTGGCTCCTCAGTTAATCACTGTGTTGTGATAGCAGACCCAAACACCAGCTTGGGCTGGGTCTCCGATGAGGAGGGAAGAAGTAATCAATTAGCTGGGAAAGGAAATCCCAAGAGCAATGGGCTGGGTATTTTCCTCCCCACTGCTGTGGCCCACGGAGCTGCATTTCCACAAATAAACAGAGTTTTCCAGAGTGACTCCCCAGAGGTCCATTAGAGAAGCAAACCACGCTCTGCAGGGGCCAAACCCAATCCCCCCAACGGGACACAGGAGGAAATCCTTGCCCATCACACCTCCCCCAGAGCGATGGGGCTGCACTGTCAGAGCTCAGCATCGATCCTTGGCATGCACAGACGTGGCTCCCTCACGCTGTGTCACAGCAGGGAATTCAGGGGACACGTGGAGAGGAATTAGCTCAGCACAAGGAGCTGGAGGATCTGAAGGCACAAACAGCTTGTGGATAAAAGCTCTGGGACTGCCTTTGGCTGAAGTGACTGCCACAGCTCTGGGCCAGCCCAGGAGCAGCAGGAGCTGACCAGAGGAGCCCTGGTGAGGGTTTAAAGCACCCATAAGCACCATATTAACCTGAAAGCTGTGCTTTAAAGGGGATCTGCTCCAGGTTGTCCCCTGGGCAGGTCTCCACCTTGCCCTGGGCCATGCTGACCATCAAAGGCAGTGGCTCTCTTTACACCACGTGCAGTCCCTTTACAGCAGTGCTGAGCACATGGGAAATCCTTGATAAAGTGACACTTTCTCGGCTAAAGCACACCACCTTCCTCTATCATTTGCTGCTCTTTTATGAGCCGTTGGCTTTACAAGCCCAGCCGCATTGCCGGACAGCCAGGCCATGTGTCCTCACGCCACTGGAGTCACCCTGCACACCAGCAGATCCTGTTCAGTCTGACTGGACCTCAGCTGTGCCCCATGGTGCTCTGAAGCAGTCCCAGCTACTCCATCTCCTTCAGCCTCCAGCACACAGGGAGCATTTCTGGGATCTGGGATACACCTTTCCTTCACTGGTGGGCATGACGGCATTTCGGCACCAAGGACCACCCATGTCCAATCCTCTATCAGAACTCACCTTGCTATCAGTATTTTCTATCTGTAAACCTTCAGATCGAGATGCAGCAGCAGCAAAGGCTGTTTCTCAGGGGGATGGGCTTTGTCCTGCTGCTCCTTCTCTGCCAGCCCCCAGGTTCCCACCACTTCCCCAGCTGCAGCTCTGCTGCCTCCAGCCCTGGGCCAATCTCCTACACAGATTGGATTTTTATTATTAATTTTTAAATGTTTCACTGTTTATAGACTTTTTCACTGCAAAAGAAATCCCAGATCTGGCTGAAGATCCTCAGCCACGTTTGGATCCCACACCTCACAGAACAAGGGCTACAACCAGATGTGCTGCTTAATACAAACAGTCTTTAGCGCTGGGTCAAAAACATTCTCTGAGCTGATTGATATCCCAGAAAACCTTGGAAAGACATGAAAAGGTAACAGTTGGGACTGGCCAGAGCTGGCTGTGGTCTCCAGGGAGACCTTGGAGAGTGGTGGGTGCTGTGCCCAGCCCTCAGGCTGTCAAGTGTGGTGTGTGTCCCCCAGTGCACCTGAGGATCTCCTTCTCCCTCCTGCCTTTGCCCCTAAACCTAAACCTATCAGCAATCTCCTTGATGAAATATCTACACATGAAATTCAACCACCACAACAGTTCCAGTGTTTCCCATCCCTACCAGATGCTCTGTGCCACCTGACAGGTGTCTTCAGCTGTTTAAGATGCTATTTCTTTTTCCCTTTTTTCCCCAGAGTGAATGCAATAAAAGCAGAGACCATCCATTTTGGTCTAGGAATAGCTCAGTTGCATTAGTTTTTCACTCTGGGATGCTTGGTGGCTGTTTTTCAAACACCCTATTGCTAAAACTTAGGAGTCCCTTGAGACCAAGGGCTAAAGATGATGTTCATTCTGCTTGTAATACCAAGAGGTTTTTTATTATTATTTTATTTAAACACTATATCCAGCCTTGCACCAGCAGTAAAACATTCTCTTGCTATGACTAAGCTGCAGGAATCACTTCCTGGCTGCACCTTTCAAAAATTTCACTGTCACACAGGAGTTCATGCAAAATTCACAAGCCTGGATCATCAGCTGTAGTTGTGCTCAACTCCCAAACCCCGCCTGGAAGGGTTTCCATTAGCTGCTGATTATAATAAATGACATGTAACACTCTATTGTTCATTCTAAAATAGTACATGAGATTCTTCCTGAATCGTCTGCTGAGAAAGGCATTTAGTATCTATCAATGTCTCCCGTCTATTTTTTCTTCTCCAGCACAACATATGAAATTATACAGTATGACTCAAAGAACAGCAGGGAAAGAGCAAAATCTGTATCTTAGCATGGGGGCCTGCAGTGCACACTCCCAAACTCTGTGTAATCCTCTTTCAACTCTGAGTCTATACAAACCTCTCTCTTCTCTTCACTAGGGGTCTTTTATACACATATATCTGTATGTTCTCGCAGTATTTGCAATATATTGTAAAGGGATTGGGGAGCTATCAGCTATTTACTTTCAGGTGTGCTCTGCCCCTGTTGGGGCCAGTTCCAGACTTCAAAAATACAGATTATTTGCAGATTGGAAGAGACCAAGATTCTGCACAGGCACAAGAGAGTAAAGTCCAAAGAACACAAGACAGCTGGAGATTCAGGAGCACCAGAGCTCTCCACGACCCCCTTAAAAAAGGAGGCCATATTGCCCCTTTTTTAAACCCTTCACTTATATAAGTGACTTTCTTTAACACTGACCAACCTCTGATATCATTGGTTCCTGTGATCCACAGATCAAGCCAAAAATCAACAGGATATGGAGACCCCAAACCCTGCCTCCTCAGTTATTCGCTCAGAGGGTGGCGAAACCCTGGCACAGGTCGCCCAGAGAAGCTCTGGATGTCCCATCCCTGGGAACATTCAAGGTCAGCTTGGACCCTGAGCAACCTGATCTGACTGGAGATGTCCCTGCTCCTTGCAGAGGGTTTGAATTAGGTTACTTTTAAGGGTGCCTTCATCCCAATCCCTTCTGTGATTCCGTGAAAGTTAAAACAAGTTTCTTCATGGGCAAAGGATTAATTAGAAACACCAAAGTTCATTAGGGGACGACAGCAAACCAGAGTCCACCTTGGTTCCACTTTACAACTTCCTGCTCTGGAGGAAGGAGCAAGAATGAGGGCAGGGTGACCTACACTGTCATTAACAGCACCCAGTTACCCCTGCTTTACCCAGGGCTCCACGGCCACTTCAGTCACTGTGTTCTGGCCCCGTGATCCCCAGCAGGGATGGGGAACCCCTGCATTCACATGGATCTGCCCCAGCCCCAGGTTTATTTGATCAAGTGTTGACATTTTGCTGTGATTCAGTCAAGATTGGTGGGAGGACAACACGTCTGCCAGTATTATGACAAGGTTTGAAGGCATATTTTACAGCAGAGGCTGCCAAGAAGAGCTCTGTCTCGCTTGGAGCCTTAGCAGAACATGAGGAAGGTATCCATAGCTTCCCACACATCATTAATTTCTAATTATCCTATCCTTGCTTTCTGCATTATCACTTATTTACCAAACACAGCTTTATTGGATCGCCCAGTTCCTTATAGACAGCAAAGCCATTGTTATGTTAAAACCAATGTTCTAAATGTTATTTATTATTTGATAAACCTTGTGTAACCCTGAATGAGGACATTAAGTGGCAAGAACACTACTTCAAAATCCCATTTTAAATAAGTCACCAAGACAGCTGTGCCTTTATAAAACACATTAGAGTGGCACTCAGAGCACATATGGCTCAGGGATATATACAAATTATACAATTTCTGTCATTTGATCAAATAAGAGGGACGTTTTGACCCCAGAAATGAGTCAAATGTAAGTTGTAATTCCAGCCCCACCGGAGGCCCCAGTAGTAATGGATCCTGACGGCTGATCAAAGAGCCCTGACCATTTGACCCACCAGATCAGCGACTCACTGTATCTATTATGGCTAATACAGACCCCAGCTCGGAGATATATGGAGGCAGAGAGATAAAGGGCAATAGATACAGTAGATAAATGTTGATTTATACACATCCAGGCACGCGGGGACATCCGCAGATGGATCCCACGTGTGCGGGAAGGGCCGGCCGTGGCTAACCCCACACGGGTTTGTACAGGAGCATGGCTGGAGACGGATGCTGTGGATGCGTGTGCACATGACAAACGTCATCATCTCTCTGAACTGCATCTCCCTCGGGGTGTCAGCAAAACCCCTGTACCCAGCGGGGCTCCGCGCTTCACACAGCCAGGGAAAATCCACCCTCTATTTCACACATGTTCTGCCCCACAGAAACAATCCCTGCCCGTGGATCTGCCTTCCTGGCAGTGTAAGTGTAAACAGCCCCATCCACAAGTTACCCAGTCTCACCCTAATGCGCAGAGCCCACATTAAAGCCCCTCGTGCTGCTCTACATATCAGGTGAGACACCTGATGTCATCTGCAGCAGGTGATTCCACTATCCCAGGCTGCTCCAAGTCCTGTCCAACCTGGTCTTGGACAGTTCCAGGGATGGGGCAGCCACAGCTTCTCCAGGCATCCTGCTTTTTCAGTTGTAGAATCCTGGAATGGTTTGGATCTTAAAGACCATCCAGTTCCACACCCCTGCCATGGGCACGGACAACTTCCATTGGACCAGGCTGCTCAGTGCTGCTGTGCAAACCTGGCAGCCAAGACCTGACATTTTTGAAACACAGATGGGCAGCATGAGCCTGCCAGCAGGAGCAACACACAGCAATAGCATCAGGAGGAGGAAATGATGTGCAAATAGCTTTTTGGTCGAACTCACAAGTTTTCAACACTTGCCACTAAAGCAGTGGGTCCTGTCTGTGCCCTCACTTCCAAAAGCAGAGAGCTGCTGATGCAGCTCTCCGTGGCCTGAACAAACCACATTGGTGTTGAACAGCCTTTCCATGAGGAGTCACACAAATTAACTTGCTGGGACAGAAATGGGCTGGATGCTTGGCTGGAATAAGCCGTGCACTGAAATCTCCTGGGATTAGGCAGAACACAGGATCCGAACTGTCCGGTGATAAATAATCAGCCCTTTCCTCCTTCAAGCTGCCTGTTGCCCTGCCAGCAGCCAGAGATATTCATGGAGGGAGGGGGAAGGCAGCAAACACCCTCCCTAAGGCTTTCCATAATGTCCCCACACTGCCCAGGCACAGAGTCACACCCCTGCTCCCAAAAGCCAAGGGACAGTGGTCCCCAAAGCCGTGCCAGGGCCTGGCAGTCCCCACAACCTTATCACATCACTCCCAGCTCCCTGACACAGCAGCTCCTGCATTTGTTCACCCAGAACATGGGATGATGATAAAGGGGGCTTCCAGTCGTAGTTAATCCATGTTTCTAAAGCACCCGTGGGCTTTTCCTGTAAGTGCAAATATCTCGATGCCAAACAAAACCAACCTCATTTTTGTCCTGGAATTTCCCAGCCTTTCCCTTTCCTGGTGTTACTCTCCTTATCACAAAGACCTTAATAAATATCTTTTCCTACTGATTTTGCAGGCGTTTTTATTTCTTTTACCAGCACCATTGCATTTTTACTCATCTTTCAGAGCACTTCGTATCCGTGTATTCCTTGGGATTTTTTGCATTACTTAATTCCTTGTCTTTGTTTGGGGAGGGGGGTGGGAAAGAAAGAAGGAAAATTGACAAGGGTGAGGAATGATGCTCTGCTGACTCCATGAGACACAAGAGATACCTCACTCATCTCGGGGGTCAAATGTCCGTGATGGTTTGATCAGATGTCAGCTTGCATTTATACTCTGGCCTCTGTTGGAGGTTGAATTACATTTCACATCTGACTCACTTCTGGGGTCAAATGTCCCTCCTATTTGATGGAACAAGAGGAATTGTTTTCCCCAAGCAGGTTGTGCTGGCGTGAGCTGTCAGTGCTCTCATTATGTTTTAGGCTCCTTTATTTCTGCATTTTGTCCTCAGCTGAGTCCAACCACTCTGGGATGACAAGAGCTGCAGCCGTGGCACAAAAGCTATCCCAGTGAGGAAGATGAAGGGAAGGAGCAGCTCACCTGGCCTCCCCATGTTTTGGATGGTGTTTTGTGGGGATTTTATAAGGGTTTTATTGTGGGGTTTTGTTTCTTCTTTCCCCCAAAGCTGGCAGCTCTGCAGGGACTAATGAAGGAGAGGCAAGTGAGCCCTGAGAAACTGCAGAAACCTGGAATGGTTTGGGTAGGAAGGGACCTTAAAGCTCATCCCATTCCACCCCCTGCCATGGGCAGGGGCACCTCCCACTATCCCAGGTTGCTCCAAGCCCCATCCAACCTGGCCTTGGGCACTGCCAGGGATCCAGGGGCAGCCACAGCTTCTCTGGGCACCCCATACCAGGGCTTCCCCACCCTCAAAGGGAACAATTTCCTCCCAATATCCCATCTATCCCTGCCCTCTGGCAGTGGGAAGCCATTTCCCCTATCCTGGCACTCCAGGCCCTTGTCCCCAGTCCTTCTCCAGCTCTCCTGGAGCCCCTTCAGGCACTAGAAGGGGCTCTGAGGTCTCCCTGGAGCCTTTTCTCCCCTGGGCTGTACAGAACTTCCTTAGGATCAAAAAGCAGACAAGGAGCTGAGACAAAGCTGCTGTCAGGGAGCTGCAGGGTCACGATGGAGGAAAAACCCCAACCCACCAGGCTCATCTACTGCAGTGTGATGGTTCCAGTCCTGAGTCTGTAAGATTTGCCTTTGTCCTGATGGAACCCAAGGGCTGCTGGTTGTCCCACATGAGCTGTAAAGGCATCTGGTGCCTCAGCAGCATCTGAGGTGAGATTGTGACACCCCCCTCCTGCTGTTCAATGTACTCCTTTGGGTTACAACAGGTTCAGCAAACAATAAAAAAACCATCTGGAACCCCCATTTAAATAACAGAGTTGTGTCATTAGTACTGAAGTCATGGTTGGGGTTGTAAAACCAGTAAACAAGTGCTCATGTGCAGGTAAATAAAGGGAGATGATGCACAAAGGAGGGTGAGGAGGAAGCTGCTCCCCATCCTCCTCGACCAAAGCTCATGCTGTGTGTGAACCCCTACTGACATCCCGGCAGGGCATGAACTGGGATCCTCACCTTCCCTTCCAGTTACAGTCCTGCCACGCCAGACGGGGTTCTGGGGAGTCACTGCAGCCTCCCACAGAGCCCCAGATGCCACCCTGCACCCTTGTACTCCTTGGTGCCACTCCCAGCTGCTCTCTGACTGTCCCATACCAGCACAGCGAAGGAACTAGGGATGCAAAACAAGGCAAACTCCCCCATTTATCTCCCATGTTACTCCCTATAGTGCTTTTGCTGGTGCAGAAAGCAGCAGCACGGCCTCTGTGCACAAAGCCATCCCTGCAGTGGGGGGTTCCTGCCCTCTTCTGCCAAGGGAAAGAACCTTCCTCCCTTTCCATTCTTAACTCCAAAATAGGAAATAAAGGTCAGCAATTAAACAGAGAACAAATGAAGTGTAAACTCCTGTTGCCCAGGCTACAGGGATCTGAGCTGGTTTGGTTGATCCTTCTCCCGGATCACACTCAGTACAAGAATCCTCCACCACTTGATAATCCCTGCTTTCCTTTGGAAGCCAAGCCTCCTCCCTGAGGTGCAGCAAACCATTCCCAACCCCACAGCATCCCTTCTGACTTCCCTCCTGTGCCCACCTGTGAGGGATTGAGGGAAACAGGATGAGATAGGTGCTAAGAAGGAAACACAAATGGTTCATGCTGGCCATGGCTCTGCCCAAATCCAGCCTGATCCTGCAGGCATATCATGGCCAGGGACTGTGGCTGGTCCCTGTGCCAGCCCTGCCAGCCCTTCCCAGTGAGGCTGTCAAATCCTTGTCCTGTGGGGGTTTTTAAAGGCAAAGTATCTACAACAACTTCCCTGTGAGCATCCACCACTTGTGGCTCCGCATAGCCTGGCAGGGGCAGGGCTGACTCCTGCTTGGGGCACCTCGGGATCATCCCATTCCTTCCCATATTTACTCACCCTCTGGCAATTCCTGGCTCTAATGATCAACACCACGCCATTGTTGGCTGAACACGTATTTGTTTCTGCTGAATCACTCAATAGCACAAAGTTTGCTGTTCCTTCCCCACCCTGGAAATTCTCCTCACGCGAGAACAACCTCTCCCCACACCGCGGTGGCAGCGGCTCCCAGGGCCAGCTTCCAGAGCCAAGGCAGGAACAACTCTCCTGAGCAATGAGCCAGTGCACTGCCATGCTCCAAGGAGGCAAACTACAGGATTTCATCCCATTCCCGGTGTAATATGGATAGATTTAACCCCTGTTGCTATGGGAGCACCACGCGTGACTCACTAGCCCTGTAATCCATAGTGATGTCTCAAACCCCAGGGGCACTCTGTGGCCCATGGGCCTGTGTCTGTGGTCAACAAAACAGCCCAACACAACCGAAAATGGGATGCTGGAATGCATCAGCAAGGAGCTGTCACCTTCCCTCACCAGGCTGCATGTGATGAGATGCTTCGTGCTGAGGGTGCAGCACCTCTAACCATGCCAGGCCACCACTGAGGGATGCACAGGCGACCAACCCTCATCTCCAGGGCAGGGGGACAGAAAAGCATGTGCTGAAATCCTCCTGTCCCAGCAGGACCTAAGCATGGGCTTAACTTCCTATAATCACAGAACTGGGTTGGAAGACCACCTTAAAGATCACGATCCAACCCATATAGAGGTTTAGGGCCCCACTCCATGTCTTTTCCACGTGTATCCAAGCCCAGAGAAGGCTCAGGCACCTGCAAGACATGAACACTTCTATTCTGATCCCCCACATGTGGGTTTCTAGCTCCAAAACAGGAACCCTTTGATTCCTTTTTCTCCCCTAACTGTTAATCTATTTAGCTGCAGGAAATACTCCACATTAGGGAAGGAGACACCTGAACTGCACACAATACTTGGAAACTTCACTGTGTCCAGAAACACCAAAAGCACCTTCATTTTGAGTGAGGGATGCTGAGGCAAAGCTTTTCAGCAAAGCTTTTCAGCAGAGCCAGGCTCCAGTGACAGGCAGCACCCAGATGGAAGTGCATCCCGCTCCTCTACCAAGTGCATCCACTGCTCCTCAGTAGCAGCTCTGACCTCCTCCATGGACACTCCTGATGTCCTAGGAGGACAGATTCACAGAGAGCTCCTAGAATTTGCTCTTGGGCATAGCCTAAGTCCCCTAAAAATCTCACCCCAGCAAAACAACACTTACCTGACTGGCCGATAGAAACTCCTGGGCGTTGTCGTTCATCCCCATGTACATGTTCTCCCCATCAAACTAGAAAGGCAAAAGAAAGAGTTAATTGAAATGCCATCTGCACACCACACTCCTGTGCATCCCAAATGCCTTCCTGGCTCTTCATGTTGAGAGCCAGAATTCCCAGAGGAAGATCCTGAGCTGCTGTTTTAACACTTTTGAGCATGTATGAGCACACCTTCATTCCGGTTGTTGCAGTGGGACATGCTAGCACAGCACGGATATGGGATTTTTTCAGTGAAATAAAGAATGAATCACTCCAATTCAAACAAGTAAGTCAAAAGTGTGAACCAACAGATGCACCCTGCAGCAAAGATCACCCAAAAGAAGCTGTTGCTGAAATTCCTACTAGACTATCAATAGGATATAAAAAGCCAACTTCTGTCAATGGAAATGTCCAGGACTTGGGCAGGTCCCATTCAAAGCTCTTACAGACCTCTACATAACCCTCAAAACCAAAGCAAAGCTACTGCAGAAATGCAGCATCACTCTGGAGCATTCAGGAGAGGTCTCTGTGCAAAGCCTGACTGCCCATCCTGACACAGCCCATCCTCCTGTGTCCCCACAGCCACTTCCCAGCTGCTAATCCACTTACCAGGCCACAAAACTCCCATGGAGAACTACAACTCTTCTCACTAATTAGCTACAAGGGGAGCTTTTCACTCGCTCCGATTCCAAAGCAAGGAAAAAAGCCCTCCAGGATTATCTCCGGCTCGAAGTACGGCTGGGGCAGGCCTCAGGGCTGAGTTCAAAAATTAATTATGGCAATAAAAATGGGCTGTGCCATAAAACACTCCCGAGATGAGGATGGAGGTACCAGCTGTGAGTGACACCTTGCACTTAACAAGGAGAAGAGCCAACCCTCCTGCCCTTACCAGCCGGATGATGAATTGGAGATCGTTCACCCCTCGCCTGTTCTCTCACTCTCTGATATGAAGCTGATTCCCATTATGTCTTAACAGAAATTGGTCATATTATGAGCAATAAAAGTAAAATCTAAATAAAACCAGGTGAAGATTTTCAGTCTAGACAATTAATTACACTTCCATTTCTCGGAGTGCTACAGGATTAGCTCTTAAAGTCAGCAGAGTTAGTAAAGCCAAGTGGGGGTAACATGGCTCAGCTTGGCCTCAGACACCCTCTAATTGCCAAACTGTCCTCTGGCACAGCAGAGCAAACCAATTAAAAGCTGCAAAATTGGAGCAGGCATCGTGGCACTCATTAAGTGATACCAGCAGCAGCTGCAGCAGGGTGGGAGAGGATTCCTGTGCAACTGCTGGGTTCTGTGACATCCATCAGCGAGGCAGGAGCTGTGGGATGCAATGAGCACTGGGACAAACAACTTCCCCAGAAGGCAGCTGGGCACCACCCACTTTAAACCGGGTTTCCCTCCACCTGTGAGATGGTCACTGGCACAGCCAGCTCCTGGCAGCCCAGTTCCAGCTGGAGCTGTCATGCTTCCAGGCACAGAGACCCAACCAGCTCTACAGCCTAAACACCCTCTGACAACCCAACCAACCCCAGCAGGGGCACCTGAACTGGCAGCAGAGGTGCCAGAGGCTGGTGGAGAATCACAGAATCTCTAGGCTTGGAAAAGCCCTCTAAGACCACTGAGTCCAGCATTCTCCCAGAACTGCCAAGGCCACCATTTAATGATGTCCCCAAGTGCCACATCACCTCTCATAAATCCCTCCAGGGGTGGTGACTTCACCACTGCCCTGAACCACCTGTTCCAGTACCTGACCACCGTTTCAGTGAAGAAATTTTCCCTAATATCCCATCTAAACCTGCCCTGGTGCACATGAGGCTGATTCCTCTCATTCTACCCCTTGTTACCCACGAGAAGACACCGACACCACACCTGGCTACGACCTTTTTCTCCAGGAAAAAAAAAATTACCTTGAAAGTTACACTCAGCAAACCAAAAGTATCCTTCACTGGGGAGGCTCAGAGCAGGACAAACACTCTCCTTTCTCCATATCCTTCTGTTTGTCAGAATGTATTTTTTTACAGCTTTCTACTGTTCCCGTGCCTCCATTCCACAATTCCTTCTGCCCTTGATGCCTTCATAACAACTGTAATGAATCCTGCCTTCAAAATTACTGTTCCTCTGATTGCCAGGCTGAGCAGCGAGCCTGAAAATCAAGACTCAAAATGCAATGGAAACTTTGGAATTTCCCCACTGCTGATTGGATTTTTTTCCCTCTCCTCCAGGCTATGAGGGTGCAAACAAATTTATTAGAAATTCTCCCATCAGGATATTTTTTCAATTAGATGTTTGCCAGTTATGCAGCAGCCAGGTAGAGCAGATAAGCAATGTGCTCTCCCTCTTCTCATTATTGTTTTGCTACGGAATGCTCTTCAAAACAATCAACCCCATCTTTCCAGGTAGATTTATGGTAGAAACAGAAATTTTAATATTTCCCATTGGTTATAAATGCTTCCTCCTTTTTTCCCCTTAACTCTAGCTCCTGTTCCAGACCTGGATACAGCCATTCATCACCCTCCTTACCCCAAAATCCAACCTGCACTGAATGATGTGGCAGGGATCATTTTCAAGTCCTAATTCAAAAGGAACATCATCTTGTGCAGTTGTCTTAATCATCCCTTTGCTCAGTTGAAATTACTTAATTTTATTATCCTTTGGTTAATAGGAGCAGCCTATTAAACAAATCAGTGGCTGTGGCTGATTCTCACCCTCTCCTGCATGAAATGAGCACGAAGAGAGGAGGGAAGAGAAAAGAAAAGAGGGAAAGAAAAAGGAAAGGGAAAGAAAGAGGGGGAAGGGGAAGAGAGAAGGGAAAAGGGAAGAGACCGTGCCCCAGATTCCACCAATTCTGGCAACAAAGTCAGATGAACACCACTGAACTGCCTTGGTCTGCAGGTGGCAAGAGCTCCAACCCAAAGGACAGGCAAGGTTCCATCTCGTGCCACAGGAGAGGGCTTTGCCTGGCACTGATGGATAAGGACATGGATGTTGCCAACCCCATCCAGAGAGGAGTTCCAAGGACAGCAGGGTGATGGAGGCCAAGCCACAACTGCAGCCCTCCCTGGGACAACATACTGAGTATTTTGGGTCCAAGCAAAGATTAAAGGACAGAGCTGTGAGAAAACACCCTCTGAAATTCAGTTTTCCATGAAGAATTTAATTAAAAATATAATTCTTTTACTAGAGCTCTTCCAGGGGAGCCACAGCTGGCACTGCTGCTCTATCAGCCCGTACACGGAGCTCAATTCAGATGTTGTTGTACAAAGCACTTTCAAAAATTTTATTGCTTTTCTAGGCTCACTTTGGTTTGTTGTTTTTGCTCCACAGCATTATTTTCAAACCTGTAAATGTGTCCAGAGGTCACACGGGTCCCATGTTAGCAGGATGAATATGAATAAGAAAAACAAATGCAGGCAGCAGACTGGGACAGACCCCAAAGTGCAGCAGCTGTGGGATCTCCAGCTCTGTGCAAACAGGGAGAACAAATGTTTGCTAACTGGGAAGGACCCAGTGGAAAGAAACACAACCTCCTGCCAAGATTCCAAGAAGGTGTTACTTTTTCCTGGATGGCACTGCCAGCTTGTACAATTTTATTATGAATCTCATCACATCCTTTTTATTTCCTGAGAGCCACGAACTGAGATGGAAATTTCAGCTCTGTAAGAAATCATGGAATCACAGATTGGTTTGGGTAGGAAAGGACCATAAAGATCATCCAATTCAACTCCCCTGACATGGGCAGGGACACCTTCCACTAGACCAGAATATGCTGGCAAAGTTCATACCATTAACACCTTCAGTAATACCTGCAAGATCTCAAAAGCCTTCCAAACTTTTTATTTAATTTTACTTTATGTGTGGTGGGTTTGGGTTTTTTATTTTGGTTTAGGGTTTTTTGTTTTTGGAGGGGGTCTTACCTAAATTTTGACACTAACTTTTGGCAATACTAGACCAGAGCACCTTAACTGCAAGTCCACTGAGGTTCTAGAGCTTGAAAATGTGGCCTTTTAATACAAATCCAGCAGTAATTAAGAGCCATCGCCATCAAGGAGCTACTAATTGACCAGTTAAGAACAAACTGGATGCCTGCAGTGGTTCCTACTGGTCAGACCTATAAACACTTGCCTCTGGTTTGCCTCCCTGTACCAGGACCCGGGAGATGGGCAGCAGATTCCCTCTCACCAAACCTCGTGTCCAAACTGGGTGCACTGGGGGTATCACCTTTCACCGGAGATTCTCGGAATGCAGCTGGGTTTGTTTCCCAGCAAGCTGCACCTCAGCTACCACTAGCACCAAGACAGAGCGACCCAAAATAAATGCCATGCAAGGAAGGCCTTTAGGTTTCTAGTGAATGAAAGTTAGGACCCAAGAAAACTCGTAAAACACAGTTGATCTGTATTGAATACTCCTCTTTAAAATAAATAAATACATGAATAAAATAATTATTGCAGCCCATGTGTTGCTGGGCTTTATTCAGCTGCTTCCAATGGCACCGTTCCCACCATGGGGAAACATAATTCTTCTTTAGAAAGCGTTACAGAAATAGTTTTACCCACAATTCATTTTTATCAGTATTGTTTGAGTGGCACATTCTGCTGTAAGTGAACTTTGGCCGTGGTACTTCCATGCCCTGCATCCCCATGATGTTGCTCCTGCACACCAGGCTCAGCCCTGTGAGGGATCCAGACCCAAGGATGCTGGTCCCAGTAAGGATCCTCTCTGTGCACGTCTCTGGGATGTCAAATCCTCACCTCAGCCCTGCCCCTGCCGGTGCTGCTGCTGGCTGAGCTGCCACTGCAAATTCCTGCAGGAGTAATTTAGCATCCCACCTCTTCAGGGAATACATGGCTGAGGTTAGCTTAATCTCTTTAACTGCAGTTCCCCCATTAAGGTCTTTACACAACCTCTGGCCCGGAGCGATCTACTTAGCATTATTTATTTGTGCGCTGAAATGCTTGGATAGCCCCTCAGCTGATCCTGTCAGGGAGGGTCAGGAGTTCAGCGTGACATTTACGGCTCCCCCCAGGAGCGCCCTGCCAGGGAAGCTCGGCGTCTCCAGCCCGGCCACGCACGGCGATTTGTTTGGGGACAAATGGCATTAACAGGGAGCACAACCCCACAGCAGGTGTCAGGGGCAGAACACAAACCCAGCATCCACAGGAGTCGCCGGGGCTTTGAGGGGCTGAGTGTTCTACAAACAGTCAATATTCTCATGCATTGTTCCAGGGGAAATTCAGACTGATATAGCTGAAGTCTCGAGGCTTAAAGACTTACAAAGTAAAAAGTAGCTTGTTTGGTTGATTTGTTTGTTTTAAGAACAATTTACAAGTAGGATGAAAGCTGGTAGCAGTTTTTTCTCAACTACACCACGCGTAGGAAACCTGCAGAGCTGGTGGGGCCAAGATATGGTAGAGGCCGTCAAGAGACTACAACCAGGTGGGAAAGAAAGGAATGACCTGCACCAGCCTGGACACTGATGGAGCGAGTATTCAGAAATTCCTAAACTGGAGCATGTCCCTTGGAAAGACCCATCTGAGAAGCTCTCACACTGGGATGGCCAGAAGGAAAACATAAAACTAACCAAAGAAATCCTAAGGAACCCTCACGGCCAAGTGACATTCATCCACCTGCCCTAAAACAATGTGAGGGAACTTTGGGCGCCTCATGACAACAAAGACACTGAGGGGCTGGAACATGCCCAGGGAAGGGAACAGAGCTGGGGAAAGGGCTGGAGCCCCAGGAGCGGCTGAGGGAGCTGGGAAAGGGGCTCAGCCTGGAGAAAAGGAGGCTCAGGGGGAACCTTGTGGCTCTGCACAAGTCCCTGACAGGAGGGGGCAGCCGGGGGGGGTCGGGCTCTGCTCCCAGGGAATGGGGACAGGAGGAGAGGGAACGGCCTCCAGTTGTGCCAGGGGAGGTTTAGATTGGATATTAGGCAAAGTTTCTTCACTGAAAGGGTTGTCCAGCTCTGGCTGCCCGGGGCAGTGGTGGAGCCACCACCCCTGGAGGGATTTAAAAGCCATGGGGATGTGACACTTGAGGACATGCCAAGGTGGCCTTGGCAGTTCTGGGTTAATGGCTGGGCCCAACAGCCCAGAGGTCTTTCCCAACCTAAATGATTCAATGATTTTAAATGTCTGATCTTCTGTCTCTGCTCCCAAACAAACAAGTGGGAAGGGGAAGGTTCCACACCAGCATATTCAACTCCCTCAGTGTGAACCTGTCACACTCCAAGACACCCTGAGGAGGCCCAGAGGGAGCCAACAGAGGGACCTTGTGCCTCACAGCCCACTTAGAGCTTGCTGAAGGGTCAGCAAGCCCCTAGGCAAAGTGAACTGATCTCTCTGGTTGGACTTCTCACAAGGTTCCTCAAAAACCAGCTCTAAACCCCAAAACCCAGCACGTCATGGGACCTGGGGGAAGGTTCTCTTGCTCACAGCAAGACACTCAGTAGGTTTTTAGTAAGCAGAAGATCGTGGCCCGTGATCCATCTGCACTAAAATCTATCCAGCTCATCATATAACTGATCTGGAAGGGTTCAGCTTATTAATGAGACAGAAATTATTCAGGCCAGCCGAAACTAAAAGTGACTTTGAATAGCTTTGCATTAGGACTCTCACTGCACTAAGTGGCACTGAGGAAATGGAAGATTAAATTTAACGTCAATAAATGCAAAGTAATGCACTGAAGGAAAGCAATCCCAGCGACAGACATGACAATGGGCCTTAAAATAGCTGCTGCTGTCCAGGAGAGAAACTGTTCCGGAGAGTTCACTTCCAGCTTTTGCTCAGTCCTCAGCAGCTGCGAAAAAAGCCATTCAGGTTTTAGAAGCAATCAGGAAAAGAGCAAAGAATGAAAAACCAAGTATTATTTTGCCATCTGTACTGTTAGAAGGAGGAGAGAGGGCAACTGCAAGGAGGATCCAAGGTGTGGAATGGCACACTTGCATGAGGAAAAAGGGGTGATGAGGGGATAAAAGGTGTGAGATGGACTCAACAAAGATGTACATGAAAAAATGAAATGAGAGCAGGGTTCTGACAGCCTAAAATCAAGGAGAGAGACACTGAAGTTATTAGCAAGTGAAATTAAACTCTTCCAGAGAAGTCCTTCGTACTGGGCCCAACAACAAAACCTCTTGCTGCAGGACACTGTGGCTTAGAAGGATCCAGAACAGCAATTGAACAAATGAGAGATGAGTAATAAACCCTGGCCTGTGGGCTCCCGGGAGCTCTGTGGGCAGATATAATCTCATTTTTTAGCATGTGGGTGGTCAAATATCATTGTGGGATCTCCATCCCTGGAGATACTCAGAGCTCAGCTGGACCAGGCGTTGCACAACCCCATGTGGGTGGCCCAGCTTTGCTTGGGGGGCTCAGGACACACAGATGTCCCTCGGGACTGGCAATATTTGCTGTTTGGGGGCTTCTGTGACACGTGACCATGATACGCACACAGACCTCCACCCCAAAAGCATCTCCAGCGTCCCCTTTTATTCTCCTGAAATGCCACCACTATTCGAGTGACAGCATTCATTTATCTAAGAGACTGGCTGGCTTTCTGTCAACGCTGCACACAAAATTATTGTTATTACATTATCTGGGGGGGAATGAGGCCTTAAACTCATTTACCTGGATCTTTCAGAGCCTGCAAAGGAGTTCAAGCTCTTCACATACACACACAAAAACCCCGTCCACTGAAAGATACAGGGAGCAGCAGAATTTAGTCTTAAGACTGACATGGAAATAGATTAATTTTTTTCCCATTTCATATTCTAATTACAATTCTTCTCCCCCTACTATTTTCTGTTCTCATTACAGTCTTAAAATTGCTCTGCAAATTCTGTACCTTATTCTGCTCTTCCTACCATCTTTGTCATGGAAATGAGAAACAGAATGTATAAGCATGAAAGTATTGCAGACATCAAAATTCTGCTTAACCCTTTCTCGTGCGACTCCAAACAGAAGCGAAAGCAGCACAGAGCAGCTAATCCTCCACCCATCCAGCCTCCTCTTCTTCTCCCAGCTGCACTGAGGAGAATGATGCTCAGAGAAAGGGTGATTAATTTAAAGGCCAAAGTCGCTCACGGTTACACCTCGCTGTGCATGGAGGATGGGCTGGGGTTTCAGCTTAGCAGGTTTTGCCCCTGAGGGCAGATGCTGATCTAATACATTTTGGCTGTGTTCAGATGATTGTGTTTAGCTTTTAGCCTGGTGTAATGCTGCTGGGGAGAGCTGCTGCTGGTGCATCGAGCTGCCCTGGTGCACTGAGTGCTCAGCAGATCTCCATCCTTTTCCTTGGCGCCGAGAGCTCACCAGAGCTGCAGCCAAAAACCAATTCCTTCCTAATTTCTCTCCAAGTCTGGGCATGGATAAGGAAATCAGGTTGCTGGGAGGTGAGCAGCACGTGCTGCTCTCACCCAGGACCTCCCCAGCCCGTTGCTGACCAGCTCAACACTGTTTATTTTGCAGCGCTGTCGCTGCAAGGCTCGGGCATGTACATCACTTCCTTCTCGAAACCAAACACATCCGGAGCTGTTTATAACAGGTGCTCGAGGAGTTTATCTGCAAAAAGACACAAATACCAGGCCTTTGCTGAGCTGGTCCTTCACCTGTCAGCAGCTGAGTGAGCGGGAGAGCTGAGGGAACCTGGTGAGGGGAGGGAAGAGGGTACAGGGATGCAGAACCATCCTGGCACCAGCCTGGTGTGTGCTAAATAAATACAGTAAGTGCTAATGAGCAATAACTGCACGGCCTGCTCCTCCAGCAGCACTTGTAATTCACAGGAAACTGAGAGAGAGGCAGAAAACATGCAAAGATCTAAAAGAAGCTGCGGAGACTCTGTGCTAGAACAGTGCCAGCGTCAAAGGTGCTGAGAAACATTGTTTTCTGCAAGATAAAACCTCGAGGCTGAGATAAAAATAGAGCTGATACCTGCATGCCTGGGAAGCAGCTACCAGCCTGGCTCTGCTCTGGGAGTCTTTTATGGAGATGCTGATTTCAACAGCAGAACAACAGCCCTGGCTGCAGCCAGAGGTACCACTGGAGAGGGGCTCCACGTGGCACTGGAATAGCCACGGAGGCAAGGGAGCAGCTGGCAATGAAGAAACCTTAAGCAGGGAAGCCTTCCCACCCTGTAATTTGGTTCTCTTTGCCCCGGGAGTGTGCAGCATCGGCAGCGGTGCTCAGCATCACACCTGAAGTGAATTCCTGGATGGAATCAAAGCAATTCCTTGGGGAGTGAAGGCGGCAGCTGCCAGCACAAGCAGTGGCTGGGTGACGCTGAGTTTGACGTACACGGAGCAGGAACGGGTTTGGAAATCTCTATTTATCTTTTCTCGACTGCACAGCGAGTAAATAATGAAGCGAGGAACAGAGCTGTCAGAGGAGTGAGGAGCAGATGCCTCAAAGCTGGGCACTTTTTTAAGACCATGTATTTTGCTTCCAATCCTAGTGCCTTGCTGGGAGCTGTACTGGTAAACAACCTGGATCCCAAGTACCTCCTAACTCACTCCAATAATTCCAAAAATCACAGGTGCTGCTCAATTGATACCCAAAAAGATAAACAGTAGCTTTAATTCACTTCACAGCCCCTATTCTTTGAGTACAGATTAAATATTCACCATCAGAGGATGGTGAGGCCCTGGCATAGATTGCCCAGAGAAGCTGTGGCTGCCCCATCCCTGGAAATGTCCAAGGCCAGGTTGGAGCAACCTGGTATACTGGAAAGTGCCTCTGCCCATGGCAGGGAGTGGAATGAGATGAGCTTAAAGGTCCCTTCCAAACCAAACCTCTTTCCAAGCAAAAGTACATTTCTGCCCCACAGAATTCAAGATCTTGTCTATTTTCTCCTCCTGCAAAGCATAAGGGAAAAGACTAATTGATTTTTCAAGACCATGGGGAACATTATGCAAAACCAGCTAGTTGGGAGGGAAAAAAGATAAATCAGAGATCTTCCATGCCAGTCATTTAGAAAATAGTTTCCAACACACAGATATTTGGCACCAGCAAAAACCTGCTTTCTGTGGTTCTGCACTCCACTTTGTATGCAAATATACTGTTGCAGTGATACACAGAATGACTTGCAAAAATTAAAAAAAAAAAAAAAGGGGCTGACCAAGTACAATCCATTTCACAATGTTTGGATATGTTCCTGACTCAAAAAGAATAAAACTAATGAAAAGTGAGGTCTTTAAAGACAAAATAAAACCCAACCCCAAAACAAGGATGATAGGAGGTAATTTCTGAAACTGCAAGGTCAGGCTGGAGTGGGCAACCTGATCCAGAGGAACCATGTGGTTCCATGTCCCTGAGAAAGGCAAAACCCCGGGAAGCAGTGGATGGAGCGGGTCAGGAGAAGGGCTGGGAAGGGGCAGACATGTGGGATGCACAGGCTCCCACCGGCGCTGGCAAGGCTGAGGCTGGAGCTGCGCGACCCAAGCTGCAAACGCAGCACCAGGGCTGGAGCTTCACACGCTGAGAGCCCAGACACGCGAAGGCAGGGTTTTACAGAAGCTGCAGCTCAGCAGCATTTCCCACGGGCCATAAGATCACATCAGAAAGGTGCCTCCCCAGGCAGCACCACCACATCCTTGTGGCCCTGTTTCATGAAGTGCTGAGTTAGGCTGGTCACACGAAGCTGCTGAGCTGTGTTTCCAGGGGGTTGTGCACGTCACAGCCCCACCACCCCATCGCCACGGCTCGATTCCCTTGGACCACGTGTCACACCCAAAGCTTCATTCCCAGCCTCAACTATTAAATATGAAAAACAACCCCAACCCTCTCTCTCAAGCACTTCTAATTTCAGCTTTTCTTCCTTTTTTTTTGCTACCTCTCTGTTCACTATGTTAATCTTTCTACCAGATTTTACTGCCCTCTAACTTTTTCATTAGGGCTAAAGGTGTTCTGTGCTTACTGCAGCCAAGCTGGCCTCAGGTTTACTTGTTAAATATCTGCTTTAGTGCTGAAAATTGTCAACATCTTGAAAAGACAGTTAAAAACTCATTAAAATTAATGAAACTAATCAGAAAAAAGCACCTCTGATTATTATTATTATGCCCCTGCCTCACTGTAAATAATTGAATAAAGATATTATTATGAGTATTATTATTATTATTATTACTATTATTAACCCTAACAAGAAGTTTAAAGCATGTTGATGAGAATGAGAAAAGAGCAGCTTTGCCCGACTAATTAATGACATAAATAAAAATAAACAAAGGGAGTCTTCCTGATTTTAGCAAAGTCCTGCCTTATTCCAAGCAGTTAAAAGCAAGACTGACAGCTTTATGGATAGGGAAATGGGCAGATAAGATAAACATGCACAATACAAACTTGTCCAAAGCTCTTACAGTCTTTCTCTGCAACACTTTCAGCTCATTAAATTACAGTATTACTATAGATTTGCAGCAAAATTATCTTTTATCTCGTCTTCTTTTAAAGCTATTTGGCATTTGCTGGTATTTTCTATTATAAATCTAATTGCAGATTCCAAACAGACAAGGGCTCATTAAGCCTTAATTATGCACATGTTGTTTTCAACAAACATTTTCATTTGGACTGCTGTGAGCTGTAATTGTTCCGAAGGCACTGCAGCCTCCCATTACCCACTTCCCTGGGATGGCAAAAGCTACTTTCAAGTAGGTCAGGGCTGGGCTGAAAAATCTGTTTGGAACCTCTGGAGTTTGGGTGGTGCTGCTCGGGTGGGAACGTCGGCAGGGAGCTGGTGGGATGCCCACAGTGACGGCACCCACCTGCACCCAGCCCTGTTGTGGGGTTAAGCACAGGTTCACGGAATGGTTTGGCTTGGGAGGCCTTTAAAGATCATTTGTTTCCAGCACCCCCACCTTGGGCAGGTGGAGGGGAGCAGGGAGGAGCCCTGGGAATGGGATGGATGCCCGCTCTTCACAGGGAGCAAAGCCAGCAGAGGTGATGTGCCAACAGCTTGCCTTTGGCTGCAGTCGGAAGCACAACCTCTGCTTGGGAGTTCCTGCTGGGAACAGGCTGCCCAGGGCAGGGGTGGATCACCACCCCTGCAAGCGTTAAAAACACAAGAGATGTGGCACATCCCAGTGTGACTTAGCGGGCACGGTGGCACTCAGTGGAAGGTTGGATTTGATGACCTCGGAGGTCTTTTCTAACCTGAACGATTCCACGATTTGGGCACCTCTGAGCATCTGCCAACAGCTGGGCTGCAGCCCAGCCCCAGATCCTCAGCCAGCTACATCTCAAAGAATGGCCTCAAGCACCACAGGACAAAAATGTTTCAGCCCACCCCAAACCAAACGAGGGTGGTGGGGAGCCCACTGTGCTTCTTGTTGGAGCCCTGGTTCTGTTCTTTTATGTTTGCACTCTGAAATAAGTAACCCACAAGAAAAGCTGAACTTTCATTAGCAGCTCAGACTTCCTCCTAACGGCACGAAAGCTGCATTTGCTCACCCTCAGGAGTCACCGGAGCAGGAAGGAGCTTCAGGATGACAACTTTGAGGTCCTGGGTCCTTCCAACCTCACCCACCCCTGCGGCTCCGGGGCTGGAGTGTTCAGGGCAGCAGAGCGTGGCTCTGCCCCATCCCAATGCTCCAGTGAGGAGCCATCACATGCAAACCTCACCAGCCTCCCCCAAACCTCTTCAGAGGAGAAAAAGCTCCTAATAAATAATTTCCCATCTTATTAAGGGTTAGGGCTCCAAAGGCAGGCTGGAGGTGCTGGTTGCTGCTGGACCCAGGAGTTTGAGAGGTTTTAACACCACTGGAAATAAGCACAGTGTGAATACAATCAGTGTTGCAACTTCTGCCCTGAATTCCTGCCAGCCAGGTATCCAGCATTCTGTCCCAGAACAACAGAGGTGGCCAGAAAAGGCCTTGCTTCATTAAGAAATTAGAATCCCCCTTCTTCAGGTTTCTTTCTCTCTTCTTGGTGTAGGACATGACAAATCCTGTCCTGAAGACTCATGTTGCACTGTTGGAAGGAAAATGTGTCAGAGTAAGCATGAAAACTTATGGCCTTGCCTTTGAAAAAGAGAAGTTTTCAAGCAATAATTCGACCTAGAAAGGTTTTCTAGGTCATTTTGACTTGGCATGTATATGTCTGACCTGCTAAATCTACCACAATAAAATTACAGAGTTCGTTCCAGCCTGTCGGTGTCAAATCATTCATAAATTCAGATGCACTGTTTACCCAACTGCTATTCATATATTCAGAGGGAAGGTCTTGCCAGGCTCCTTCCAGGGGGAAGGATTTGCCCTGTTCAACATTAACTCGCGCTGACAAAGGGAAAATGTAAGAGCTGCCCTGACAAGCTGAGCTCCCATCTTCCTCCCACAGCCCTCACCCTCAGATCATGCAGGATTTATGGCTGTGCCACCCCTTCCAGGGTTGGTGACGCTCCCCAAACTGGCCTGCTGTGGATTTGCCATGGGGAGGGAACGCCGAGGCCTGGCTGTTGTCACTTGTATGGGTGCAGGCACTAATCAGCACAGCTACACTAACGAAGAAGCATTAACCCCTGCTGAAATCCTGGTGCTCCAGCGCTCTGTACCCTGCCTGAGAAACCACAAAGGTGACGCTGGAGCTGCCACCAGAATGGCCCTGAGCAGCCCAACACGGGCTTTACAAGAAAAGAAGCTCATGTTCAGCCTGCCAGGACACGGAGAGGAGCTGTGCTTGGTGGTGCTGGCTGCCAGTCATAATTCCCAACACCAAAGGGTTTTCTTAAATCCACTTTCTTAAATCCACTCTAATATTTATTAATTCTTATACATAATCCAAGCAATGCCTGTTAAAGGAACAATTGTGAGGGGTATTATGGAATATTGCTGTCCATGACCGTGTGGGCTGGGCTGTCAGAGCAGTCACCTGCATGGGCTTCATCCCCTCTCCAGAGGAGAAAACACCTGACAAAGGGACGCCAGGGCTGGGTCCTTGCAAGCAGCCCTCCCCACCATGGGGCACTTCCCACCAGCACACGTGAGGGATGCTGTGTATGGACTTGCTGGGACTGGTTTTTATCCACATAAGCACGGTTTCGTCCTTGGGATGGATCCTGGCCCCGAGCACACTTGCAGCCAGCACCTCCAAACTGGGGTTGCAAGGCCAGGTGCCATGGAAAGCCTGAGGACATGGGTGCCCAGCCCCACTGCCCACCTCCCAGGATGTGCACCCCGTCTGTGCCAGGGGGGTTAAGCAGCAGGGACTGTCTCATAACCAGTGCGTCCATGGCACTGCCCACTGTCCCATAACCAGTGCGTCCATGGCACTGCCCCACTGTCCCATAACCAGTGCGTCCATGGCACTGCCCACTGCCCCATAGCCAGTGTGTCCATGGCAGTGCCCCACTGTCCTGTAACCACTGCCCCGCTCCAGCCAGGCACCAGGAAGACTGCGCCAGGCACTGCACCAAGGGACAAACTCTCCTGCACAGAGCCCATGCTCTCAGCCTTAAGACTCATTCTGCTGGTCAAACCCAGGACAGCCCAGGTGATCAGGCAGGCTGGCACAGGGCACCAACAGCAGCTTTTCCCTCTGCCTTGGCTGTGTTTCCTTTTTGAGCCTCAGGATCAGGAGAATATCTCCAAAGGTACATCCAGCTCAGGAAGGATGGATCCACTGACCAAAGAGCTCACAAAGGGGCAGTTATCTGCACAGTGCCACCATGAAGCGTGGCCTTGGGCAAGAAGTTGCTCACAGGGTCAAGGCACAGGTAGGAGAAGCCATTTTTCCTTCCTTACCACAGCACAGTGGGGGCAAGGAACCCCCTTACATGCCACCTTGCAAGCATGTGGACATAGAGGTAGCACAGTGCCAAGAGGGACAACCAGCAGACAACCAGTCCTGCTGCTTCCCAAACTGGTGTGATGCCACCAAGGCCACACAGGGGACAGGCACCACCTCATGGGATGGGCACCACCTCATGGGATGGGCACCACCCCACAGCTGGACTGCTCGAAACATTCCAAGGCATTTCATGGTTCTTCTGCAGCATGGAAGGATGTGCTGTAAAAACACATCAAGACACAACACCCCCAAACCCGGGGTTTAATGAGATGACACCCGAGTCAGCTTTGACATCTCATGAGATCATTTTGATCCCCATGTTTCCAGAGAAAAGGACTCTCTCCTCAGGTTTCCACCATGCCTAAGTCAGACACCTAAAAAGATCCCATTTATTAGCTAACGATTAGTATCCCACGCTTTCTCCAAAACCATTTAGTGGGGGAAAAGTGATTTCCACCAACAGTCCGCATCCTGATTCGGGAAGTCACACCAAGATTTCAGGCCCTCCAGTGAATATGTTCCATTTTATATTTCAGCTGCACCTCTATAAAGATACCTTTTTTCCCCCACTTCCAAAATTTTCCTGACTGTTAAGAGAAAGAATCCTCCTTGTTCTGACAGAGAGCAGCAGGAATTATACCAGTGTTGCATGTTGTGTGGTACAACAGCCCCAGACTCTGTTTCGGCTGAACTCTTTTACATCAATGAAGGTTTTCTTTATTCGAGTTTGTATTACAGAGGTTTAAGCACCCTGGAGAGATGAAAACACTTAATTTGTTACTGCCTGGGCCTAATCTTTTGTTTCCTCGGTTGCCTGTAACCTGTCCCTCTGTGATCCTCTAATGCTCCATGTGCAGCATCTTCTCCACCTGCTAATTACAGGCTCCATTGTGCCAGATAATTCAGCCCCAGAGAGGCTGCAGGGTGGTTCTGCATCTCCAGACTGTGTTTCGCTGCTGCTTCCAAAACCAGAGGAATTAATCACCTTGTCCAGTCGGTAAGTGGGACCAGACACTTGTGTGCTCATTGGAAAGGAAAACAACGTTGGTTCCTTTAAGCAAAACATAATGAATCTCCCAGAGAGCAGGAAGCTCATAGTTTATATTTCTTGGAAAAGAGTGTATTAATATATTAAGTCTAAAAATATATCTATAAATCTTTGCAAGTCAGAGTGGAAACGAGAGGCAACATGGCTGGCTCTGAAGGAGCTGCAAGTGCTGACAGATGAGCCCCCAGCAAACACTTTCTGTGCAAATCACATTTACCTTTGCTGCCTGCCAGGGCTGTAGTTTCAGCCTGCGGGGAGATATTTACTGCAGGCAGCCCAGACACCATCATTTTGGTACACGATTTCAATCCGTCCATCCATCCATCCATCCATCCATCCATCCATCCATCCATCCATCCATCTCTTGGCTCTCAGAGCAGCCTGGGCTGTGGCACCCGACAGCTCCCCGACCCAGCACAACACCTGAGGGCATTTAATGATTCTCTTCTGAATCCAGAAATTAGACTCCTTGTGCCCCTCCTGGGTAGTTTCTGCTCTCTCACCACTGCTAAGCCCTGGTCCCATCAGCCAGTGGAGAGGATGGCAGCAATCACATCCCTCTGCCCTTCTCTGAGGCTTCCCAGCCAGGGTTTGAGATGATGTTGGGGGATAGGGATTCAGACCACCCACCCCAAAGATCCCATTAGGACAAGCGTTTTATCAGCAGCTTAAACTCCAGCTTATGTCTTGGCGAGAGCATTTTTAGCTTTGCCTCTCCAAGCACAACAGTCCCAAAGGAGCCTATAAAATGTGACAGGCACAAAATCACCAGCAAAAGCAGCTCCTCTGAAAAAGACCTCAGGGTTGGAAAAAGCCACATCTGGCCCTAAGAGAGACTTGGAAAGCAAACCTGAAAAAAGGGACAGCTGTGGTAGGGTGAGGAAGACGGGTGACAACAAAAGAGAGACAGAGAAGCTGTAAGAGATCACGATGGTCCCAGAGAGCATCCTGGGACTCACCCTCAGTCATGAGGGTTTTGAGAGAACCAGTGTCTTGATGCTTTCCAAGATTTCTTCTCAGAGCTCTCTACAAAGAAAATGTAAAGCTTTGAACCCACCTCCATTTGAGTTTCAGCCCATTTCAATAAAGGTGCGTTTTCTACTGCCGTGGATGCTCTCAACTGAAATTTCATTTCAATACAGCTGCTCTGTGAGGAACTGACAAGCCTAAATTATTACCAGACTGATCTCAACTGTGTGAAGAGTTCCCATACCAATCTTAGCTTTGGTTTAACCAAACTGGGCTTTAGATGTGGGTGACACTGAGCACAGACCTGACGCTGCTGAGGGCCGTGACAAAACTAAAGCCTGGGACTCATTTTTCGAGAGGGAAATAACAACACACCAGTAGAGTATTTCACCAGGTCTCCTGTTGCTCAATATCTTTATTAATGACCTGAAAACTAGGCTGCAGACTGAAGCAAAGTTTGCAGAGGAAAAGAACATTATTTAGGTTAATTACAAATGACGAAGTCTTGGGAATTTCTGAGCCACCTAGCCAAGCAGAAGGGAGCATCAGAGCAGGAGAAACCCTGTGCTGACAAATCCAGAACAGTCCATGCAGGAAGGAGGGGTATGAAATCCTTCTAGACATTAGTAGGGGGTAAATTCTTTGAGCAGTAAGTGGTAAGACCAACTGTTGTGTCAGCTGCCCCACGCGAACCTCCACTGAAAGCACAGCAATATCAAAATGATAGAGAGCAAAAATAACAGGTCAGAAGAGAACACAGAAAATCCTGTAACACTTATCCAAACTGTCAGCACACACTCGCTTCAGGTGCTGAATTCAGTTCCACTCCCCCCCTTCTCAGCAGAGAGAGATGAGAAAACAAGGGAAGAAAGATGGGAAACCAAAGCCCTGGGGCAAGAGAGGACATTTGAAACACGGAGGTGTTTCATGGGAGAAAAAAAGGAAAAGGCCTTGTTTTCTCCAAAAAGGAGGTGGCAGAGACCTATGACAACATATAAAATCATTAATTTTGGCAAATCATTTGATGCAGGGATGCAAGTCCCCAGCATATGGGCTATTCCTGGGAAAGGGTCGCATGAGGAGCTGGTGGGACTCCCAGTGCCCTGGGAAAAATTGCTCTAATCTTGCCCCAAACGGGCTCATTTAGAAACTGTCGGTGTCCCCACATGTGAAATCCAGATAATTGTGCTTATCTCCAGCACAGCAATGAATCACTTTGTGATGCTCCTGTGAGGAGCAAAGCCCATGAGTTCACTGGAAGGAGAATCCCCCTGTCCTGCCACTCCAGCCTCCTATCTCCAGTTTTGTAATGCAGATGCAGCTCCCACTCGGGGCTGGGTCAGAGCCATGATTCACAGTGAAACAAATCAGGGCTCTGTACACTGAAAGCAGAATTTCAGGCTCACAAAATGCTTGCATATCTTGAAGCAGAAGGTAATACTTATAGGGAAACAAAAGGGGACATATTCACCTCTGGCTTTAGATTTCTCTCTACGAGCAGTTTCGCTCTGCCCACCTAAACAACCAAAAAACTCCCACAATGTTTTCAAGGCGGTTTCATTTCAGAGCACTAAAATCACATTCTGAGCCAAGAGGCGTGAGAAGCTCAAAAGCACCATAAAACCATCCCTGCTTCGGGTTGTTTTGGGGTCTTTCTTTCCTCAGTGGTTTCCTGAGCTTCAAGGAGACAAAGCTCTTTCTTCCCACCAAGTGATGGTGCACCTCACACAGGGCAGCAAAGCCTAACTGGGAGGGAGAGGACAAGATCCAGGTGCCCAGCAGGGAGACGTGAAATCCCACCACGAGATCCAGCCTCCTGGTGCTCAGCACCATCTCCTTCCCCCACCCCAGGTGGGGTGATAGAAAATGGGGTAGCACATAGGGATATCACAGAATCCCAGAATGGAGTGGGCTGGAAGGGACCTTAAAGCTCATCTCGTTCCACCCCCTGTCATGGGCAGGGGCACCTTCCGCTAGTCCAGCTTGCCCCAAGCCCTGTCCAACCTCACCAATGGTCCTTGGAGACCAGGGAGCTGCTGGGCCAAGGTAATTGTGGTTGCACCAACAGCGCTCATGCAGGTTCACTCAACCTGCCGGGGTGATGAGCAAGGGCTGGGCCATGGCAGAGAGAATGCAAGGCAAAAATCAAGGGTTTGGCCAGGTTTCCTTGCCCTCCTTCTCAAAAAGACAGGCTGAGAGTTGGGGTTTTTCAGCCTGGAGAAGAGAAGGCCCTGGAGAGATCTCAGAGCCCTTTCCCATACCTAAAGGGGTCTCCAGCCGAGCTGGAGAGGGACTGGGGACAAGGGCCTGGAGGGACAGGACACAGGGAATGGCTTCCCACTTCCAGAGGGCAGGGTTAGATGGGATATTGGGAAGGAATTGTTCCCTGTGAGGGTGGGGAAGCCCTGGCACAGGGTGCCTGGAGAAGCTGTGGCTGCCCCTGGATCCCTGGCAGTGTCCAAGGCCAGGTTGGATGAGATTTGGAGTAAGCTGGAATAGTGGAAGGTGTCCCTGCCCATGGCAGGGGATTAAAACAAGATCTTTAAGGTCTCTTCCAACCCAAACCATGCCAGGACTTCCCCAAACAGGACAGCTCTTCTGGCATCACCCAAACACCTCGCACCAAACCAACCCATCCCAGCCACGCTTCCTGCACGAGATTCCAGCAAAAGCCAACGGCAGGAGGAAATGAGCAGAACAAGCCAGTCCCACGGAGCCAAGGCTGCTGGTTGCTGCTGGTTGCAGGCTGTGCAGGCAAACCCTTCCCCTGCTGCAGTTGCAGCAGGCTCCTGCCAGCTCCACGTCCAACTTTCCATCAAGCAGCAACCTGAGTATTTTTAACAGACTCTTCTGTTTGAAGCTTAAATTTGCAAAACCCAACGAAAACAACGGCAACCACAAAAAAAATAACAAAGCACCAACACCCCAAGGAAGCAGCCTGGAGCTCAGAGACTGCTCAGCTCCACAGCAGGTGAAAGCAAAGCCCGTGTTTCCAAAAAAACCAAAACCAGCCTCCTGTCATTCAAATGGTATTTGAAAGTGAATGAGCTGCCAACCAATCAACTCCCCGTCAGGATTCAAAGAACAGTATATCCAAACCTCAGGGCTGCGGCCAAGAATGTATTTGCAATGCAGGAACACTACAGCAGCAGCAGCAGAAGCCGTTTGCAAGAGTAAATGAGGTTATTTTGGCAGCAGAGCGGATGTAGCAAACAAGCCACTTTAACTGAATATGGTAAACAGAGATGGAGTGATTATAGGAAGAATGAATGTAATCGGGTTCCGAGTTACTCTGAATTGCCTCGACTGACCACAATATCTGATAAAACCAATGGAAAAAGTTCTGGTTTCCTCTTGCATATAATTGATTATCTTACTGAGATCTACTGGTTTGTACACACACACACACACACACACACACTCATAGCCCTCTGAAATTCAGTTACTTGGTGGTGCTGCCAGAAATAACCCAGAGCAGGAGCAGTTACATGGTATTTATTTTTATCTGGGGTCACAAACTCCAGAAGCGAGAAAGGATGCAAAGCCCTCTCCCGAAATAAGCACCTGGGAGGTTTGCCTTGAGGAGCTGAGGTGTAACCACTCTGGTCCATGCTCAGCCAACACCGCTCCTTGCTCGCTTCTCAGATAGGGATGGGGGGAACATGCTGAGTGCCATTAACCAGATCTACCTCAGGGCTCTCTTCCTTGACAAAGAAATGCTGGCTTTGATTTATAAAAAAAGATGGAAATGTGCCTTTGGAATTTCCCCACTGCCATGAGTGGGCAAATAAAGGTGATGGAACAGCCCTGTGCCTGGAGAAGGATGTGGGATACAACCAGGGTGAGCAGTGATTTGGGATGGAGAGGGGACAGGAGCAATGGGCCATGCTCTGTCCTGCCTATTAGATTCCTCTCACACAGCTGTCTCAGGCCAGAAGAGTTTTGCAAAGACCAGTTTGGATTTTTGCAGCATCCCACGGCTGCTACCACCTCCTGCCCCAGCCACACTCAGCATCTCTTCGCCTTGGCTTCTGCCAGAAGTTACTAAAGAACAAAAACCAAACAAAAACAAGCAAAAGAAAACCCAAGGGGACCTGCAAGCTCTTCTTGCTGCGGTGACAGTGAATCCTGAAACAAAAAGTGCCAAAAAGTCGGGCAGGGGTTGGCTGGGGCTCGGCAGGGTGCCGGGAAGCACGGCGGGCTCGCCTGCCGACAGTGGGAAGGAGCCAAATATCCACAAATAAGTTTCCTGTCTGAAATTAATTTACTTACTGAAACAGCACTCAGCAAAACCTGTGATTAATATTTTCCTCCCCAGGCTCCTAACATGACAAAACAATAATTAATGAAATATGAAACTGAACCCAAGTTAGTGTATGTGTAAAAATATTATTGTTTCTTTTATCTTCCCTTCTCTTTATCCCTCCCAGTGGTGGGAGACACTGAGCCCTGTGCTCTGCTTTCCAGGACAATGCTCTGCACCAGCAGGAACATGGGGCTGATTTTTTGGCACCTGTCCCTGGTTACCTGGCACCCTGCTCTACAGAGGAAATCCAACTGGGAGCTCAGGAGGAGGGTGTAGGGAAAGGTGTAGGGGAAGCAGCATGGTGGGGAGTGAGCCTGTTCCTTTTGGTCACATCCATCCCTGTGGGATAGTGATTAAATGCAATAAAACAACTGGAGGGCAGCTGGAGGATTCAATCCCAAATGCCACGTGCTGTGTTATTTTGCCCAGTGTTTGCAGTACCCACCTTCCTTTAATCTATTCCCAGCTGTGGCACATCACTCCCTGGCCCTGCTTGGGTCTCACGCTGCCTCCATCCCAAAAGCACTCACAGGCAAGCAGCCTATGGTTTTCAAGGGATCCCTCACAGCTGGAATAAACCAGCAGAAGAGGGTTTTAAATAACAGCTTTAGCAGCACAAAAACTGCTCTCTGGAAAGCTGAGTGAGGACATGCTGGAAGAGGGTGTCAGCCCCAGGAGAGGGTGGTGGCAAGGTGCCCACAGCCGCTCCTGCCATGATGGATGGCAAGGCTGGGATGCTTTGTTCAAAAACCGTCCTTTGTCCTTCTCAAGGCAGAGACACCTTCCATTAAATCTTGTGGCTCCAAGCCCCATCCAGCCTGGCCTTGGACACATCCAGGGATGGGGCAGCTACAGCTTCTCTGGGCACCCTGTGCCAGGGCCTCACCACACTCAGCATAAAGAACTTCCTTACATCTAATCTAAATCTCTCCTCTTTTAAATCTAAATATCTCAGTATAATATAATCTAAATATAAGGTCACCTTGAATCCTGTTTACAGAGCAACTATTTAAATAAAGCAGTTGTTTAAGTCTTCCAGTGGACTTTGTCAAATTTTCGTTTTTGTCTGCATCTCTAAAGCACAAATGGATTGCATTCCTACAATCAGAGAACACTGTGAGGCTGAGCTAAAATACTGTGGAAATTACACATATGCTGTACACACATGCAAATTCACACACACACTTGGTATGATATACTTCTATATTTATAGCCACACACGGAGATAACACCAGAGTCCCACATGTCTAACCATGTATGTGTATGCCTATGAACACTGAGATTGGGGGCTCAGTTTGCTCCCTTGGTGCTGTACCAGCCTGGCTGGCACAGGGCTGGGAAACCAGGAGCTGTGGGACCAGGTGGGTGCTGCTCTGCAGCCTCCTGTACCCCACAACAGCCCCACTTCCCCCCACTCCCCACAGCCACAGGCACCCAACTGTAAAACCACAAACCCCAGCTTGAAGGCAGCGGAGCGGAGCCCACTGCGTGGGAGTCAGCTCCAAAACCAGGGAAAGGGGAACTCTTAGGGAAAACAGACTACATTTGTGAGAGTCTTACAGCTCCTCCTTTTTTTTTTCCTTGTAGCAGTTTGGGACAAGCCCAGCCCATACTGACACAAATAAAGCACCTGCTGATGCACGCTGTGCTCCTTGAGGGCTGTGCCAGGCAGGGGACGTGTCACCATGACGCCTTGTACCTCCACTAATGACTCCAAGATCAATGACACGGAAGATGAAGAAGAAAGTGATTTAATTTTCAGATCAACGGATTACACAAGTACACAAAGTATTCCCTGTCAAATAAACGTGTTACCTTGATTCCTTCCATCCTTCAGCTGAGGGAGCAGCAAAACGCTGTTGCATTGCCCGTTTTTCATTCCTGCATTCCTTCTGAGACCCTGGAATGTGGAAGACGCCACCAGACTGATTTTATGCAGAAAAGACACAAAGCTGACAGAATATTGCCCTTGCTAGTAGGGCACTTTGGTTGCCCTGATAAATAATTGCCCAGATTTGCAAAACACTCAGAGCACAAAGTAAGAGGAAGACTAAAAACTTTAAAAAACCAAACCCCATAGCTAAACCCCAAACTAAATCTTGGCATGTGGGTCACAGGGACCATAAGGAGCAAATCTGAAAATGAGATGGACATAGAAAAAATGTGGAACTAGGGCAAGACTACAGTGGAGAGCCCAGGAGAAGAGCTGGGTGATGAGCTGGAGACAGGGATTTCACTCCCTGCTCCTCACAGGACCTGCTCTAACTCACCCTTAGGATGGGGAGCAGCCAGGCGAGGAACACAGTTTCCCACCTCCTTGAGCTTCTCCTCATCGTCTGAGAGCTTTTTGCAAGCCTCATCGAGGAACTGACTCAGTTTGAAACCATCAGTTTTTTGAAAACATCAACACCCAACCCTTCCAGTCAGCACCGACTTCTACTCAGCATTGAGTTGGGAGATTTTTCGAACTTGGTAATTAAAGCTCACTTAAAAGAGTTTCCTCCGTCCTCAAGAGCCTCATGATTAACTGTAGCTCCTCCTTGAACTCATACATGACTTGTACTTCCAGACATTAGGTAATGAGGTTTTTGTGGTCCATAGATCTTTCTCACTGATCCTCTGAGTTTGCAGCCAACAGCAATGACTACACACACAAACACTGAGAGAAAAGTTTTCAGGATTTTCCATTAGATCCTCCAAAAACTGTCATATCACACACAAACCTTACCCCAGTCTGTCTTAACATCTAAGGTTAGAATGATGCAGGCACAACAGGTTGATGTTCTGGGGGACCCCAGCTGTGTGAGCTGTGTTGGCCTCACTTCTCACACCACTGATGACTAAATCTGACAGAGATGTGGCAGACCCCACCAAACCCCCGGGAGGTGACGGGCTACCCAAAGTGCCTGTTGAAAGTCACAGGAAGCTGGGAAGAAGCATTTCACAGGATTCCTCTCCAGCAGCGCAGCTCCTGTGCCTGACAAGACCATCACTTCAGTGTGGACTCACAAGGAAGAACAGGAACTCACCTGTTCCACTTCCAGCTACAGTTACTTTTTCTCAGAGAGGATGTAATTCTTGAGAAAAACCTGTAAAACTCAAACTTTCCTTGAGTCTAGCAGGTGACAAAAGAGGAGACTGCAGACATAAAAATGCAGAGTGATACTTGCAAGTATCTGTTGATGCAAAGGCTGGAATCCAGTTTGGCCAGCCTTCCATGCTCAGTGAACACTTGGTTCCCACAGATTTCTTCACAAAGCCCTGGAAACTGGAATCTGACACAGGGAGATAACGGGGCTGATTTGGTGTCCTAGGTTACAATATAAGATGTAACCAAAAGTATGTATTCTATTATCATCTTCACAAGCTCTTAAAGCAGGTGGGGCTGTGCTCGTTATCACCTACCATGACTCATCCTTGATAACTCCCTCCAGGGGCTATCTCTGTTTAATGGGCAATCAAGGACCCACCGAATGACTCACAGAATTACATCACCCCAGGGTGAGATGCTCGGCCCAGGGGGAAGAACCAAGCATTCCCATGTGGATATAATCTGGGGTTTGGAACAGCACAGAGCCTTTTCCACTGAATTCCCACAGGAAGATCAGACCCTTCTGTACCACCACTAGGCCTTCAGAGGAAGACCAGACCCTTCTACAGAATCACTGCTTCAACAGAACCCTCACTCCAGGAGGACTGCAGCCACCATTTAATTGGACTGCTATCAACCCCCTGACCGACAGGGGCTCAAGTTGTACTCTGAGTCTGTCAGTGGGTTGTTTTTTGTACTATTGCATTTATTTTGTTTTTCCTATTAAATTGTATTTCTGACTTGGAGTCTCTCACTAGTTTGCTTTCAAACTAGCACCTTTGGTCATGCTGAAATTGCACTGAACTTCCTGTATCTGAACCCACGGCACAGGAATCCAACAAGGAACAAGCCACACGATACAGCACACAGCTTGGGCTCCTTCATCTTTCTGCTGGGAATATGAAGGATCTAGTTTTTGAAAGTATTAAAAGTTTAAGCTCTGCTCAGGCCAGGAAGCACAATCAGAGCTCCTAAGATCTAGGAAGGAGCTTGGAATCAATGGGGTTTCCTCACATATGGTCTCAACAAACTCAAACCTTCACGGACGAAGAAGAGGAGTTAATTTACAGAATTATCATAGAATGGTTTAGGCTGGAAAGGACCTTAAATATCATCTCATTCCAACCATGCCATGGACAGAGACACCTTTCACTAGAGCAGGTTGCTCCAAGGTCTGTCCAACCTGGCCTTGGACACTTCTAAGGATGGAACCAGCATCCTTGAGGAACCACCAGGCCCACAGTGCCTCACCTTGCACAGACTGCTCTCCAGTGCTCTCTTTCAACTGGGTAAAGCAGCTGTTACTCTTCCTTTTCCTTACCTATTTATTGAAACAAAGTCTTTCCCCCGTCTCTGTGCTGGAGCGATACCCAAGGCACGGCGATTTGGTGACAATGGGAACGTGGTGTCTGTGCCAGCCCAGCTGTGATGGCTCTAACCAGTGTGGCTGGTGTCAGGTGATAAATCAGATGCCTTTTAACTCCCCAGCTGAGCTCTGCACACACCACAGCACTGGAAGTACAAGCTACAACCAATATTTTTACTGACAGGTGATAAATCACATGCCCTTTAACTTGTGTGCACCAGTTGCAAATTTAGTTAATTAGAAATTCATGCTGACTCCTTCCCATGCATTATTTCCTGCGTCATTTACATGGGCTGTTGTTGTTGGAATGCTTGCTGGGATTAAGGCTCTTGGAAGCCGAGGGGGCACGGAGCACAGATCTTTGCTGCAGAGCACCACGACCTCTAGTGCTGTGCAGCCTGGAGAAATTATTGGCAGCAGGAGGAGTAGCAGCAGTAAAGAGGGACCAAAATGTTTTATGGACATTTGATGGGAATGTGGGGCCCTGCCAGCACAATCGGCAGGTATGGCTTGCACGTGAAAATCCTGGGCTACCACTGGGAGCCTTCCGTGAAAACACAAAAAAGAGCAGAAAAGTCTTTCTCAAGCCTGTAGAATTCTGCATTTTCCCACACTGCACTGCGAATAGACTCAAAAGGCTCTTTTTTTAACTGTCTCTGGAGGTTTCTGCTCACCCCTGAGCAGCCTCTCGGAGCAGTGCCATGACACACAGCAAGCTCCAGTGCTCTCCCATGAGATCAGGGAAGGATTTCTGGCCGGTGCCCACCATGCTGGGAGCTGGTGAAGGAGACAGCCACCTACTCCAACCACGCTGCTTTCCACTAGATTTTGTTATTCTCCTCATTTTGGCAAATTAAACCAACTCTCATTTCCAACTATTTTGTCCATATTTTTCTATGGATGCTTTCGTGCCACTGAGAGTATTTTCAGCTCTGCTACAAAGGGGCATTTGTTAAAATATTCCATGGCTGCAGAAGACTCATAACAGATTCAGAAACCCAGTCATAATCATAATAATTTTTTAGCACTTGTCTGCCAGACAGTATTATCAGCAAAAGCAGGGCCCTGTTATCTGCAGGAGCGGTATATGATACGTTCATTTCTTCTTCCCCCCCCAGCCCCCAATAAACTTCAATTATTAATGATGGAAATTTTTCCTTGCCTATTCTTCCCTTGGTGGGAAAAACAGCCATTACTGACATTTGCCGATTTAAATCTAATCCTCCTCATCTGCATATAGACGAGGCTCTGTTTGACTCTGCCTATTGATCCAGCCAGGAAAAGGGACTCTATAACTTAATCTGATGTCAAAGGCTGATGTGTCCTGTAGGAAATCGGCACTGTAGATCTCCCTGCTATAAATATGTCACCAGAATTAACTGGAAGCACTAATAGGTCACTCAATGAGCTCCACGGTGCACACAGGGCACACTGAGGCTGCTGTCTTGCTACTTGTGATTGATGACACCAAAAATTAGCCAGAACAGAGGGTTGTCAGCCAGCCCGGGCACAAGGGACTCGCTGACATGCTTTGTTCTCCTGCATGTGCTGGGTCCCAGCCCAGCCTTGTCACTTCAGAAACATTTAGCACACTTTAAATGAAAAGGAAAAAAAAAATTCCTACTACAAGGATAAAACAATAGAAAATAAGTAGGATCTCTTCCAGCTCTTCCTTCCTGCAGGTTGTCCCACTGCAGCACTGCCTTTGGTGAGCAAATAGAGCCAAGAGAGAAATTCTGGTGTCCTGTTGCAGGCAAAGAACCCCATGGAAGATGGCAGGGATGGCATCAGGACCTGGAAATGCAGCTCTGCATGCTCTGGGGATCAAACTGATCCCAGCTTTCTCACTCCTGGCTGGTTTCTGCACACCAGGCTCCAGCCAAAACACCCCAACTTAGGAAAAAGCCTTCCCTGTTTAGCTGTGTCCCTTCTTCACTCACAGTTTATCGTATAATTGTGGAAAGGCTTGGGTTGGAAGAGACCTTAAAGGTCACCTCGTTCCACCCTCTGCCATGGGCAGGGACACCTCCCACTATCCCAGGTTGCTCCAAGCCACGCTGGCCTGTCCCAGATGAAAACCACCACACCAGGGATGGACAAGGATGGACCATGAGCCCCTCAGCATCTGGACTAATGACAGAAAAAATTAAACAGGAGTCAGCTTCTGAGGGATAGCTCAGATGGTGTTGCTCTCACTGGCACCCTGAAAAGCAGCAGGTTTTGTCCCAAAAATGTTCACGTTTCCCATGGGGGTGGAGGGCAGGACCACTGGGCTCACACACAGAGCTGCCAACTTCCTTTACACATGAATGGGCCTCACACATGAATAAAGCCCTGGAAAAGCATCTGACCCAGCCCTGATCAACTCCCCGTGCATGTGGAGCAGCCTGGAACATTCTCCCCATCCAGCTACAGCTTTGTTCTCTGGCCAAGAGGCAACTTGAACCAAATTGTCCTTGTTTTCATGTACTGAAGGGGCTGATACAGTGCCACTTGGTGTGTCACCGAGGATGCAGGAGGAGAGGCTGTTCTCCAAAGGCACACACGATCCCACATGTCCTGGTGGAGTCACAAGACTGATCCATCTCCACTTATCTCCACAAAACTCAAAGCCAACCAGAAAAACTCAGAGAGTCCACAGGACTGCCTTGTTCAAAGCCAGTGCGATGCTTCCAGCACTCCCGGATGAGAAGGGCTCTTTTCCAGGGTTGTTTTTATGGCTATAAATTATCTATGCTGAGTGCCTCCAAAATGGTGATACTGAATAAGTCACTTCTCCAGCCATCTGAATGCAAAGTTGTCACCAGAGGGGACCTTTCAGGACTTCTTCAGCTCATGAGCTGAGCCTCCTTGTGAAAAGTAAACAAACCCCAGACAGATTCAAGAAACAGCAGAGGACAAAATTTGTTCAGATTTAAAACCTGACCTGAAATAGTCAGCTGGAGCAGTGAACAAATCAAAACAGAATCCAGACTTGAATTTATTGGAATCTCACCCATTTTCATAGAATCACAGAATAATTTGGGTTGGAAGAGACCTCATATCTCATCTGGTTTCACCTTCCACTAGACCAGGTTGCTCCAAGCCCTGTTCAAGCTGGCTGTGAACAATTCCAGGGATGGAGCAGCCACAGCTGCTCTGGGCAACCTATGCCAGGGTTAACATCTAATCTAAATCTCTCCTCTTTTAGTTTAAAACCGCTCCCCAGCTCTCCTCTGGCAATCCATCATACCTAATACGAGGGGCGGGGGTTATCCTCAGCGCTGCAGTTAATGTGGGAGCCGGGTGTTCCCTAATCCCCGACCACAGAGAATATTATAATTGTTAGCACTGTAACAAGCACAGGCGCTTTTACCAGGAAGAGAACATTAACAGGCTCACCTCAAGCAGGGGAGCAGGCAGCGTTTCCAAACAGCAACTGGATTCGTCCTCATTATTTACCTGAACAGATGTTCACTGTGATACTTCCCGAATCCTGGAGCTGGATATTTGTCAGCGTTAATGGGATTTCCAGGAGCTAGTTTGCTTTAGGAGCTCGTTTCCTCATTCAAATTGTAACCATCACCATTTTCTGGTGTGTATTGCCTCTTTCGCTCATGATTATCTTCCTGGGTTTTCACTTTTCCCTGGGTCACCGAGTGCGGATCCATTCTAATTACTGTCATTTTAGCTATTGTGCTGCACACCGTCACACCAGGATCCAGGCTGCATAAATAAGTAATGCATGTGCTCTTTGTAGGCTTTGCTAACTGAGACAGAGCCCTGCTCATCTGTCTCATCGTGCCATGAGCTCACCTAAGGCCCAGCCCAGGGAGGATCCAGCACCAGGCTCCCCCTCGCATGGCTTTTAGCATCATTTCATTCATCTCTGCTCAGACAGGGATGCCCTTCTTCCACTGCCACTCCTCGGGGTGGATGCTGATCTGCCTGCCCGAGGGGATGTTGTTATCCTAACACGGCTCGAAGGGCGGCAATTGCTCCTAAGGTTTGCTAAATTAACAGGATCATGGCAAAGACCTCATGCCTGATGGAAAGCCTTGAATCAACACTGAAACGCTGCCCAGCTGGGGGGGTGCTGCCCTCTGAGTCCCACACTGGTCCAGAGCCACGTGCCACACACAGAATAATCAAAGCTGATTGTCTTTAAACCCTCAAACCCTCTGTCTTTGGGGAGTCACTGCCCTTCCCTGCCAGATCTCGCACTGCGCTCCTGCGGTCGAAGAGGGAGGTGGTTACAGGACGTGACAGAAGTGCAGGATAACGATCTGCAAGTGATGAGTTCAAGTGGTTGGGGTGTGTGGTGGCCAGAACAATGAAGGTGCTGCACCCTTCCCCTCTTGCAGGGTGCATCCTTCCCACCGAGAGAGAGAGAACATAAGAACGTAACCACACGCCAGTTCTGCACCTCGAGCTGGAGGGCCACAGAGCTCGTGCCAGGGCTCTCACCTGAACACCCCAGCAGGGTACAGGGAATCACACTGTGCCCCAGGAACAGGGGAAGGGCCAGCACAGGTAGCTTTGAACGAGGAGGATGAGTTATTTGTGAGTGAGGGGATCAGAGCTGTGTCAGCCGGACACAGATCTCTGGCTGTGAGGAAGGTGGGACTCACCACAAGGCAGGATGGTCAAACATTTGGTGAGCGTGACATTAATGTGATGGCCTTATTACTGCTAAATATCGTTAAATTTCTTGTCTTCTGTAATAAACAGTATTTCCATTAAGAGAAATTCATGGGGCCAGCACGAGCAGCCACTGCTCCCAGGAGTGGGAGGATACCCCAAGTGGGACCTGCCACAGCTGTCGGGGCTGACCCCACATCCCGAGCTGGCCAGGGGGAATAGCCATGACCCAGCTCGGGGCCCGTGGCAGCAACACCTCTGACCAAAACAGGCAGGGCTACAGAGTGGGAATCTGTGACAGGAGCCTTCAAATAAACTTTAAAAATTACATACAATTGCCAATTGACTTATTAATGAGACAACTATTTTTTCCACTCTCCTTTGCAGGAAAGGACTTTGCTTTCCCCTCTCCTGGTGCAGCCCAGGACAGCTGACAGGATGCAGAGCAAGGCTGAGGCTGCTTGTTCAAGCTGGCTCCGAGGTGCTTCGTGCAAACCCTCGAAGGAACGAGCATTCGTTTGTTCAGCTGTGCACCAGCCCCACAAAAACCAATAAACAACCAAGCCAAACTGCCTGCAAACATCCAACAGGCTGCAAGTCAGCCACACAGAACTGCTCCTTAAACAATACCTCGAGGGCGTTGCATTCAGTGAAACACAATGGCATCGACACCCAATTTGTGAACAGCCAGGAGAATCGGTGGCACGGGAACCTCACCCAGGCTCACAGGCTCGGCCAGTTCTGCTGGCACACGGGCCAAGCGTAACTCAGCACGTCCTTCAGCTGACATCTGCCACCGGGCTGACGCACAAGGACTCTGTCTTGCATCATGCCAGTGGCTGCAAACTTCTAAGAACAAGCTACTTTCAGAGGCCTCATAATTCACACAAAGCTTATCTAAAGGACTTTGTCTTCGTATCTTTATCAGAAATGTTCTCCTGCTTATCTGATAAGGCGTAGCAGCGTTTCTTTGTAAGGAGATGCCAATGACAGCAGGGGCTGGCATCTCCTTGGGTGAGAGCAGAGCGCAACTCAGCACAGCTCACTGCCCCAGGGCTGACCTGGCCTCGGGCAGAGTGCAGGACAGAGAGGTGAAATTCTTCCCTAGACATGCCCACCTGCAGAGGTGAGCTGCCTGGCTCTGCTCACCACTACCAAGCCAACCAGCAGCTCCTCCCTGAGCCTATTTCAATGCCAGACAGGAGTTATGATCAACACCGAGCATGTCCCCAGCAGAACAATGCAGAAACCACGACCAAGTGCTGGAAATGTTAAGCTATGAGTCTGTGCTCCATCAGTTGCTGGAAATACGGTTTTAAAATGAAAGAGAAAAGATTTAGATCAAATATAAGGAAGAAATTCTTCCCTATGAGGGTGGGGAGGCCCTGGCACAGGCTGCCCACAGAAGCTGTGGCTGCCCCATCCCTGGAATTGTCCAAGACCAGGTTGGATGGGGCTTGGAGCAACCTGGGCCAGTGGAAGGTGTCCCTGCCCGTGGCAGGGGGTGGAACCAGATGCTCTTCAAGGTTCCTTCCAGCCCAAGCCATTCTGAGATTCTCTGATTACCAGATTCAAAGGTTTAGACAGGACTTAGGCATTTTTAATCCATGGTTTATTAAGCTGGTAGCTGGGTATTGTGACTTTAAGACTGTGTAAGGAAGAGAGAACTAAAAACCAGGACAATTCCAGCTGGAATATCACTCCCCAAAAGCTGCTAATGCCCTTTCTCAACAGGATCTAGGTTTGCAACCAGGTAAACCTTTGTTGCATTTCCTTTGCTTCCAGTAAAGGGCATCATCTTGTTATCATCATTTAAGAGCAGAATATTGAAGAGAGCAAGTATCTCCCATTTTCCACCCAGAGCAGATCTGGATTTTTCATCTTCCTCCCTGCTCCAGCATTTACTCTCAATACCCACATGCCAGCTTATTCAAGCAGTCACATCAGTCTAGTTTCACAGAATCCTGCACTGTAGGATCTGCTGCAGATGGTCAGGACAATTAGTTCAACACCTTTTCTTTGGAAAGAACCACTGTTTTGGGAAAGCTTAAAAAAACCCCAAACTCCCCGTATAAGAAGATGTCTGGATAATGACAAATTAAACCCACACATTGCCTAGAACTGCAAAGGGCTGAAACATCTCTGGGGATCAGCTCTGACAAGCCCTTGCTGGGTTTTAGCAGTCCCTGGGCAGCACAGCCCATGAGTGACAAGGAACAGGGACAGCAGGTCCAAAGGAACATAGAAATGAGGAAAAAAAAGTCTGAAGCAGAGGTGTTCACTGTAGCGACCAAAAATACACCCCAAACCCGTGGATCAGCTGCTGCTTGTCCCTTTGAGTTGAGCACAGGTCTGTCTCTCCTCAGTACTAAGAGTGAGTGAACATTTATTTAACTCCTAGCAGATATTTAGTTGTGGCAGGTATGTGGTGATTGAACCCCAGAGAACAACTCAGCACCAGGAAGCTGCCACCGCACTGCCCCTTCCCAGTGGGATGGGGAGGAGGATCAGAAAAAAGTAAAACCAATGGGTTGAGATAAGAACAGTTTAATAATTAAAATAAAGCAAAGTTTATTAGTAATAATAATAATAGTAATTGTAATGAACAGGAGAGAGAGAAAAAAGGAATGAAACCTGAGAAAGACAAGTGATGCCCAGTACAGTCATTTGTCACCTGCTGACCAGTGCCCAGCAGTAACTGTTCCCTCCTGGACAACTTCCTCCCGGTTTCTATACTGGGCATGATGGCCCATGGTCTGGAATATCCCCCTGGCCTGTTTGGGTCACTTGTCCTGGCCATTCTCCCTCCTGCTCGCTGGCAGAGACCGGGAAACTGCAAAGTCCTTGATTTAGGGTAACACTGCTTAGCAACAACTGCAACATCAGTGTGTTATCAACATTACAGGCACACTAGACCCAAAACACAGCCCTGTTTTGTGCTACTAAAAAGAAAATTAACTCTGTCCCAGCCAAAACCTGGACACAGAGGAGTGGACAGTATAATGTGATGGGGCGGAGGTCCTTGACTCCCACTGGAACTTGGACATTCCGGCGCAGCTGACCGGGTACTGCAGCCTGCAGCCCTCACCCTGCAGCTCCTGTTGCTGCCATCAGTCAGTGCTAGCAGCAAATCCATGGGGTGTTCCACCTGCACTGCTGCAGAAAGGCTTCTAGAGTCATTTCATATCCTGCCTGGAGGTCATGTTCAGGCCTGGCATGCGCACGTGGGTTTGGGGCACGCTTGCTTACACTCAGGATGAACACAGCTGCTAAGGGCAAAAGCTGGGAACAGCAGAGTTACAAATTGGCCAGAAAAAAATTCAGCCTTTCTTCATGAAGGGAAAATAGAAAAAGAAAAAAAAAGAAAAGAAAAAAGAAAAAAGAAAAAAGAAAAGAAAAGAAAAGAAAAGAAAAGAAAAGAAAAGAAAAGAAAAGAAAAGAAAAGAAAAGAAAAGAAAAGAAAAGAAAAGAAAAGAAAAGAAAAGAAAAGAAAAGAAAAGAAAAGAAAAGAAAAGAAAAGAAAAGAAAAGAAAAGCCAACAGAAATGGTTCATCAGATAGTTATAAGTAGCTGGAAACAAAAACCACAGCCACTTAAAGCTTGTGCACAGTGAAGTTCTGGAGCACGCACCTCCTGTTTTTGTTTCAATTAAGACAAAAGCAGGGTTTATTTTCAGATCTATATTACAAATAAAATACCAAAGGCCAAGCTGCTGAGGCCTGCACTGGGTAGGCAGGGAACAGCCACCCAGTGAGTTTTACTGGTCTCACTGGAGCCCACCCTGCTGTGTGCAGCTTTTCCACAGCTCCTCAAAACCCCATTCAATCTTGCATTTGCTGCAGCAAGGTCCCATCTCCACCGCCAGAGGAAACTCTCCACCCTCACCCTTGTCTCATCTGGTTGTCCTCCCTTCATTCCTGATTTCACCATGTTCACATTGATGTTTCTCAATACTCCACAAAACAGCTCCAGAGGCACCAGGGTTTGTTCTTTCTTGGGAAGGGAGAAGGACCATCCAACACATTAGTTACAGAAAGAAACAAAAATGTGATGGGGCAAGGTCCTACCTGCCCAACCTGCCACATACAATGTAGGGGAGAAGCTCTCCTGCTTGCAGGTTACAGGTTGGTTATTAAATACTCAGCATCTCTGTCCAGTACAGAATCACTTTATGCACACTGTGCTCCACCTTTAGTTACAGCTGGGGAAGCCTCAGCCTGCTGGGGCAGAAAATCAGAACTGGCAGGAAGAGCAGACAGGAAGAAAAGGCAGGAGAGGGTTGGGCAAGAGCACAAAAGCAGCAATGTAATGAGTCTAAAGGGAAATTAATGCAGCTCCTTGTCCCAGCCCCACGAGTCTCCCTTCACCATCAGGAGCGGGTCCTACAGGGCTGCAAAGCAGCTCATTCCCTCAGCCTGGCTGCCAAACAGGGGATGCTCCAACACCAGCCACCTGTGCCAGCCCCTCTGCCACAGGCAGGCACCCGGGCTGGGGCTCAGCCTGTGCCCACCACATGCCATGGGCTGGCATCACATTGTGGTCTCCTCCTGGAAGGATCCAGGCAGGCCAGAGGTCAGGAGCTGCTCTGCTCCTCAGAGTCCATTGGATTTTAGGATGCCTTTTCAGTTTTTCTTACAGTCTGATGACATCAACAAAGACAACAAGAGCTGGAACACGCTGCATTTTGGGGCATTTGAAGACCATATGGTGACCTCAGCTGCTGGGACATCCAGTGCAGTGGCACAGGTTGGCACACGCTGCTGAAAACCCCAGATCATCCCAGGACACCTCTCTGCATCTGCCACCTTGCTCCTCTTCACAGCCAAGCAGACCTGCCTGCATCCAGCCCCAACTTCAGGCAAAGGCAGGCATTTAACAGAGTTATCCTGAGCTGCACCAAAACCCACTTGTATCTCAATTCCACAAATTCTCCAGACTCTCCATCTTGAACTTGGTTGATTTCGAAATCACCCTGTGACCCATTTTGTACCTCCCACCTGAAAAACAACGAGAGGTGGGGCCAGCCAGAGCACAGAGCCTTCCTTCCTCCTCCCCATCAATATTTTATCACGGCAAACACCTGCCACGAAAACAAGCCCTGGGAGAAACAGGAGGTTCGTGGAACTGCCTCAACAGCAGCACAGACACCACAGGAAACAAAACAACCTGTGCACAGAGAAGAGCAGAGCCCACAGAGCAAATGTTTGTGTGTTCCAGGGACAGGACAAATTCTGCTCTTGCTTACACAGCGGTGCGACTGCTCTGTCCCCACCAGTTTCAGCTACAGCTTCTGCAAAGGGCCATGCAGGCAGTGCAAATCCTTTTCCAAATATGCTCAGGTTTGGGGGTTTCATTGTAGTCAAAGACAGAAAAGTGATTCCTTGCCTGGAGTCACCAGTTCACAGGTTTGGCATCAGGAAGGTCCCTGTGAAAGCACTGGGATTCACAGCGAGATGGTGCATGGGGACAAGGGACATGAAAGACTAAGAAACATGGGGAATCCTTCATGTTTTCCTCTGAAGGATTCAGATTCAGCTTGCAAGAGCTGATCAGGCCCCCCTGCCCAGGTACAAAGCAATCATCACCTTTTCTTTTTGTTTTAACCTTCTGAGAACAGAGCCAAGACCAAAATATATCCACTGCTACCAAATTCTCCAGAGTCAGGAGCTGCGTGGGAAACATCCTGACTCCTGAATTTCATCCATGAGACAAGCACTCCTTGATGCCAGCGCTCCGGGGGTGACACTTGCAGGGAAGCACCATTTGTTTATTACAGAGCACGCAGGGATGGGAGCAATTGGAGGTTATTATTTCTATTGGAGATGTGATTGCAGGCTGTGAGAAAATTTTAGGCTGCACAACCTGAAATAACTCCCTAGGCCAAATTTACAACTGGTAACAGGCAGAACTATCATAGTCACTTGTCATTTTATTAAAGGCCTGCATGATCCCTCGACCTACACAGGCTTTGGAGCTGCCAGCCCAGGAACTGAAAGCAGAGCTGTCAGAGAGGCCAGGCCCCTTCTCACTGCATTAGTTTTGTCTCAGTATGAATTTTAAGGCACTAAACACCATGGTGGGATGGCTGTTCTTACAGCCACATCTCCCCTGAGGGGGGCACAAAGATGCTCCGAGGGCTGGTGCCCTCTGCTCTGGAGCCGAGCTGGGAGTGTTCACCTGCAGAAGGTTCTGGGGAGACCTCAGAGCCCCTTGCAGTGCCTAAAGGGGCTCCAAGAGAGCTGGAGAGGGACGCTGGACAAGGGCCTGGAGTAACAGGACAAGGAGGAATGGCTTCCCACTGCCAGCGGGTCAATTTAGGTAAGATACCAGAAAAGTTTTTAACAATGAGGGTGATAAAGCACTGGCACAGGTTGTCTAGAGGGAACAAAGATGCCCCAAGCCTTGAACCCCAAGTGTTCAAGGCCAGATTAGATGGAGCTCCAAGCACCTTGGTCTCGTGGAAGATGCCCATGGCAGGGGGGGTTGGACTAGGTGACTTTTAAAGGCCCCTTCCAAGCCAGACCATTCTGTGATTCTATGATGCAATGCACATCCCTGCACCTCATTGGGGTGGGATCCTGCACAGTGCCTTATTTAGTGGCAATAATCCCTCCTGCCTCCTTGCTTTCCCATCCCAGCCATCCACCTTGACGGCTCCCCCCAGACTATCAGCATATCTGGCGTGTGTTGGAAAAAACCCCAAACACTTTAACAAAGTTCTATTGAAGGACGTGACGAACACCAGATCATGTTCTGTTCATACACTGCACACTCAGCAGTGCTGGTAGGAGGCTGAAACACCAGAGCATGTTTTGGGCAGAAATCTCAGAAACTGGAATTTTACATCTCCCAGGACACAGCCTTGTAACTGGAGCCATTTCTGCTTGGCTCTGAGGAGGCTGCGGGCAAGGACTGACGCACAGGGACACACATGGCTCACATGGGAGCCTCTTCTTGGGCCCATCAAGGAGATAAGAAAGTCCCTCTTAGTTTACAGTGTTTATTTCACCTTCCCTATCAAAACAAAACCGAACACGAAGTTGTGGTCATCGACCGCACCAAGTTCATCTGCAGCAGGAATTGTTCTCCTGTCTGTGACACCCACCCACCCCTGGCTGCTTGCAAGGACAGACCCTTCTCCGTGAGCTCGCTGTCCCCAGGCTGTGCAGTGTGGGGACAGGACTAAATATCACTCCACAGGAAATATTGAGAAATCCAGTCTCTTTGGTGAAGCGATCCTTCCTGAGCATGAAAACCACACGCCCATGATTGATGGAATGGCTCCCCTTTGAAACAGTCAGCTCGTGCAGACAATCCCAAAAGCCAGAAGCAGAGTCCGGAGCGAGCACATACAACTGCAGAGACAAGGGTTAACAATCTTATCTGGGGTCACCAGAAGAAATTCCAAGTAAAACCCACAGCACGCAGATTTCCTGCTTTCTAACCCGGTGCCCTATTTATACCTCTCTTTCTTCACAATGCCAGTGACAGCCTTTTCCTCACTCACAGGCATGTTTCCTGCTTTCTGAATTGTGACTTTCATTTGTAGCTCATTTCCATAACCTCCGAAATAGAGTTTCAGTGGAAGTGTTAAATGTACTGATAAATTCTTCATGAATCTTAAAGTTATTGGCAGAGAGAATGGGGGCAATTTACCCTGTACCAGTCAATTGAAAATCATATATTTCAAAACCCTCTAATGGAACACAGCAATGTTTAACTCTGACTGATAAAGTAACGCCTTCCTGAGGATGAGGCCAATAACAGAACCTGTTTCCAAAATGCAAAGTCCCCAGTGTGATGGCAAACAGGCTCATCAGTGCACAGTGACCTTCACAGGCTTCAGTCTTTGTCACAGAGCACAGGGACAAACTCTGTGCTCACGTGCAGAGCAGCACCCAAACAGCCCTCGGTGTTCACTTCTCCACCCCTCCATCCCGCTGGGCTCATCCTACGGCGTGGGCAGCAGGGACAGGGAAGGGATTCTGCCCCTTTACTCCTCTCTCATGAGACTCCGCCTCGAGTGCTGCATCCACCAGTAAGACCCCAATATAAGAAGGATGTGGAGGTGCTGGAATGAGTCCAGAGGAGGCCATGGAGATGCTCCAAAGGCTGGAGCCCCTCTGCTCTGGAGCCAGGCTGGGAGAGCTGGGGGTGCTCACCTGGAGAAGAGAAGGCTCTGGGGTGACTGCAGAGCCCCTTCCAGGGCCTAAAGGGGCTCCAGGAGAGCTGAAGAGGGACTTTGGATAAAGGCATGGAATGACAGAGCAAGGGGGAATGGCTTCCCACTGCCAGAGGGCAGGGATAGGTGGAATATTAGGAAGAAATTCTACCCTGTGAGGGAGATGAGGCCCTNAATATTAGGAAGAAATTCTACCCTGTGAGGGAGATGAGGCCCTCACAGGGTGCCCAGAGAAGCTGTGGCTGCCCCTGGATCCCTGGAAGTGTCCAAGGCCGGGTTGGCCAGGCAGGGACATTTTCCACAACCTGGGCTAGTGGAAGGTGTCCCTGCCCATGGCAGGGGTGGAATGAGATGAGACTTAAGGTCCTTTTCAACCCAAACCATTCTGTGATTCTTTAATTCCATCTGATCAGGCTGCACTTTGATTAACAAAGCATCCTCTGTGTGCTCTTTGCCAGGAGCATGGCATGGTCCAGCTGCTGCCACTCCTCTGGTTTCTCTATTTTAAAAAGCAAGAGAGAAAGAGGGAAAAAAAAAAGAGAAAGAGAGAGAAACCAGTCTCATCTGATCCTTATCCCTGCCAGAGCAGGAGCATCTTCAAAACCACTGGCTGAACAAGTTGCACTAAATAATTAGGACACATGGGGGGACTAAAAGTAAAGAAAGACTAAAGCACAGATTTGCTGCAACGTTTCCACTTCACTGGAGTCAGAAACAATACACAAGGTGCCTATTCTGGAAAGCCAGATGTGGCTGCAACTGAACAAAACAGTATGGACAGGAGGCAAGCAGGGAAAGAAAACCCACAAAAGTCATCGTGACTTAAGTGAGAATGTGAAGGTCAGACATGGAAAGAGCAAAGCCAGGGGTGGAGCTGCCTTGCAGGAGTGCTGGGGATGCTGCGGGGTATGAGGGCTCAACCTGAGCTGTGGGAAAGGTACGGAAACATGGGGTTAGTGCCACTGGAAAGAAAAACATCCAACTGGGAAACCCCATCAGACTGCAGCCCATCTTCTTCCCTGGAGGGGATGCAAGAGGGAGAAGCCAGGGACTGAGGCATTTGAAACGAGACCAAGTGCCAGAGCATCCTTTAGGATGCAGCCCAGGGCAGGCTGACAGACCAGAGGGGACTGTGCCATCCCCTCCATCACTGTGACACTGGATGCAACTCATTCAGAATCACCCCGGGGCAGCACAGCCCCGACAACAAAAGCCACAAGCACGAGGTCCCTGTGATCAGAAGAGGAACCACGTGGTGACACATCCCCTGATACAGCAAGCCCAGAGCAAGGGGCACAGACCCTGCTGCAGGGCAGCTGCCTGTCCTCACCCTTCCTAGAAAGCTTCCAGAGGTCACAAACCCAAGCACACTCATCACAGTCAGGTGTCACTGAGACCAAAACAGTGTTAATTTAAAAATGGAGCTGATAACGTTGACATGAAGCACAGGAATGAGGGAACAGGACCGGACAGGGCAGCAGCCACCTGACCCCAGCAGAGCTGCTCCCAGCTCCCGCTCTCCTACAGAAACACACACAGCTCCCTGCCCCATTTAAAATATTTGTGCATCCTACATAATTTAGAATCCTATTAAATAACTTGACTCCCTTATTTTTCATAGCAGCAAACTCCATGAAATTTGCATGGAATAAAAATTTAGCAATCATAGCAGTTGCTAATTTCTGAGCTGTGCTCAGAGCAGCCTTTCACTTCCCCATAATGATTTTAAAACATTATCCTGCTGTTTCCTTTTTTCTATGCCTGGCATTGAAGAGCTCTGCAAACTATTTGAATTGTGCTGCTCTGAAAAAAAAAAATCCTGTAGGGGAGGAAAAATTAAATTCAATCATCACTCTACCCTCTGTGAACTGTGAAAGTCTTGGGAACATGAAAAGGTGCTTTCGAAAGGATGTTAAGCATTCAAAAGATTAGACAGCAATGTGCAATTAAATGTGTTCCACAACCCTTTGTCAGAGTATCCAAAACCTTACTTCTGCATGAACTTCAAATCCTCCCACTGGGAGCTTGTTCAAGTGGTTTACTTTAAACCTGTACTTTAGATATTCCATACCTTTCACTTTTATAATTCTTCAGCATATGCTAACACTGGCAGAGTTAATAGTAACTGACTAATTTTAAACCCTGTGATTACTGGAGCTGATTTATATAGTAGCTTCACTTCACAATACTGAGAATCAGGCACGCGGTAATTGCCAAGTTCAATTTTAGCTCTGTCACACTGAAGCATTAGTTTTTATGCCTCAGCTGTTGCCTCCTCCATGCTATAGAGGTAAGTTGATAATGCAGCAGGTTTTGCTGTTAAATATCATAATATTATGATACCCCATGTCAGATTCTTGCAAGCTTTGTGAGCTATGCATCATCTATTAACTAAATACTTTTATTAAGGGAATGGTTTGAAAAGGTTCCTATTCTAATTTAGCTCAGAACACTGAATACTGGAAAGGGGAGGGGAGGGAACGCAATGATTTAATTCACCACCAAAAGTGACTTGGTGGAGAGCAGCACTCATCATCATCGTCATCAAGGAGCTGTGATAGGAAGTGTGAAGGGCTTAAACTAAAGCCAGTGAACACAAACCTTCCAGCTGAGGCCCCTCATCCTGACCTCAGGCCACAACCTCCTGGCACATGTGGCAGCAGTGCCAGGAGCTGTTTCACCCCTCAAAACCAGGAGCTTTGGGGCTGCAGGTCCATGTCCAACAGCAAGTGGCATCTTGATCAAAGAATGGACATCCCGAGGAAACCTTCCCTCCCATCCCCGTGGATGCTGCTGGCAGGGCTCATGGAGCCTGGTGAAACAAGCGGAGAGGAAAAGATAGAGGAGATGGGGATGCCAGAGAGCCTTTGCTAAGAAGAGATGGGGCTCCATAGCCCAGGGATGGGCTGCACTTGCAAGAGGAATGAGACTGTGCTGCTGAGCTGCTGCTTCTGCCTTGCAGCTGAACCAACACACACAGCTGGGCATTACCAGTAATCTCTTAATAGCACTTAAATCCACCCATCTCTTGGGCTTCATGCTAGAAGATTTTCTCTCTTTTTTGCTTTTTTTTTTATTATTATTAAAGTCTGCTCATATCAAATGTAACAAATGTGTGTAAACTGGAGCTGCTTTCCTTCCCATTCACACATTCCTTGGTGCTCAGCCTCAGCGAAGGTGGGAACACGAGCTGGAGCCCCAAAGTATCAGAGAAGGCTCTAAGGACAGCACACAGACCTGGGGATGGATCTGGGCACCTCCTCTGTGCCAGGGGCACGGGAATGGGGTCTCTGCTCTGGTCCAGGGTTGTTCTCTGCAACCTTTTGTACGGAAAGAGCACAGTGCAACAGAAAGGTCTCCCTGCACAGCCAGGTGCTTATTCCTGGACACTGCACTGATCTCAACCCCTGCCTCCCCTCCACAGCTCCCTCATCCCCAGGCACATGCAGGGACACCAATCTAAGCCAACACCCACGTGCTGGCCCCTATGGGGGCTCCAGGGACCCTCCTCTGATGCCACCACTCAGCAGCGACTTGGCCACGCACCGGGGAAATTCCCTCCATCAGCACCACCCTTCCCTGATAAAGCCCAGTTTTACGGGCACAGGACAGCTGTGCAATCCATGATATTCACCAAAAACGTGGATCTTACTCCAGCTCTGAAGTTCATTGCTTGGGAACTCATCAAAACCCTTGGGGACAGTGGTTCCCAGTCCAGTGGCCACCTCTCCCATTAACCCTCTCACCACTGGAGCAAAGCATGAGCCTGAAAATGGGTAAGTTCCTCTTCTACTATTTTTTTTCCCACAGTTTTCCAAAAGTAAAAGAAACAGACAACATGCTAAACAGGGAGCACCCTGCAAGCCTGGAGAGCTGGAGCTTCATTCCGTCGTGGCTCAGAGCTGTGTCCTGGGCTCCCACAGCACAGGCAACATCCTGCTCCCTGCAGCCCTCCCACCTGCAGCAGAGAAGGTGGGACACCTCACACACAGAGAAAGAGGAAGGAAAATATGGGAATTTTGCCAAGTGTGTGGTCACTGGGAGGAAGGAATAGGAATGATGAATTTTCCAGCTTTGATGATTTTGGTGAAACCAAAGCCACGTGTCTCAGAATGCTTCAGGAACCCACTCCACAAATTACCCGACCACAGTGCCCAGGGATTCAGAGGTGCAATTGACTCTTTGATGTCTGAAGTCACATTTTTTTGCAACCCACCAGGGATGTCTGACCAGTCCCATTTGTTTCAGAGCCTCTGCCAAGGTCAGCTGCTGACAGGCAGCAGCCTGGTGCAAACTACTGGTGGCTGCATCAGCCCCTGTGTAACACAGCGGGAGGATGCCGATGGCATCGATGTTTTCAGAGGTCTTCTGAAGCTAAAGCTGAGCTCAAACCACACTTTCTCACTTGCATCACCCCTGTACTTTCTTATGATTATCTGACGATTGCCCAGAGTGCGAACTCCCATCAAAGCGGAGGGAGAGGCCACAGCCCAGCAGCAATCTCACCAAGCCCAGGGCTTGCAAGAACATGGATTTCCCTGGCAGCAGGACAGGGAGGACCAATCTCGTGTCAGACAACTCTCCCAGCACAAAGGCAGGGCCCTGCTCTGGTCTGGGGTACCACGTGCCCACACTGGTAATGCAGAACTCACAGCACCAGGATTCTTCTAAAAGATAGCCCTGGAAAGAAATTCCCTGGTAGCAGCATGATTTCTCTCTCCCTTATTCACCCACATATCCACACTCTTTGTCCATCTTAGCTATATTTTTTAGGAACCATCCTTTCCTAAGTGCCCAGTAGGACCTTCTCAGCTGTGGCCTCAAAACTCTGCTGGGCCACACGTCATTGCCACAATACCCAACACCTGAGCTCCTAAGTTTAAACAGAGCTTTGTACCCACAGGAGCCACAAAGGAAGCCAGCAGAGCTCATCCGTATCCTCTGCTCATGCAGAGCTGGGAGAGTCCACAGCCACCACCACACATCTGCCTGCAGAGCATTCAGGGAGGTTTGCATCCTCTGGGCACATCCTTGCCAGAAAAAATGGTTTGGGTTGGAAGGGACCTTAAAGCCCATCCAGTTTCACCCCTCATTCCATGGGCAGGGACACCTTCCACTATCCCAGGTTGCTCCAAACCTGTCCAACCTGGCCTTGGACACTTCCAGGGATCCAGGGGCAGCCACAGCTTCTCTGGGCACCCTGTGCCAGTGTTTTACCACTGTCATTGTAAAAAACCAAAACCTACCTTATATCCAGTTTAAATTGACCCTCTTTTGGTTTAAAACCATCATCCCTTGTCCTATAGCAACAGGCCCTGCCGAAGTTTGTCCCCATCTTTATCAGCCCCATTTAAGAACTGAATATGCAAGAGCTGAGCTTGCACAGCATTTTACCACCCATAATTTCATGGCTTCACACCAGCTATGAGCTCTGTTTCACTTTGGGACAGAAAAGGGGCACTGCCACAACCAACACTGGAAAGCTGCATCCTGGGGGAAGCTGTGGAACAGAGCTCCAGAGTCCAGAGCTGCCCCAGCAGCACATCCCACCCAGCCCTGCACAGAAAACACCTCCTGCTCACAGTGGGGAGCTAATCCCTCCAGCAGGATAGCCAAGTCATCCCCACCCACGTTTTATAATTTGCAGATAACAAACTAAATGCAACATTAAGCTTAAAATAAAAGCATTAACACCTTTGCACAGAGAGATCTCGGCTTCTCTTTCTAATGCGTTTAGCTGCCTTCTAAGAAAATGCCCTCATTATTTTGTGTGAAAGGAAAAGAGGCAAGCAGGTGGTCCCTGACTGCGTGTGTCATGTGTCCCCTACCACGCTGTTATGTGACTAAAGGGAACATTTACACGGGTCTGAACAGCTGCTTGCAGTGGGCATGGGGACAGCAGAACCCCCAGATGCTGTTCTCCTCATACCTGCTGTGCTACACAGCATCACGGAATGGGTTGGGTTGGAAGGGAACTTAAAGTCTGTTCCACCCCCTGCCATGGGCAGAGACACCTTCCACTATCCCAGGTTGCTCCAAGCCCCATCCAACTTGGCCTGGAACACTTGCAGGGACGGGGCAGCCACATCATCGGATACTGCTGGAAAACCAGCCTGGGCTGAGTTTTCAGCAGCCTCAGCTCACAGCCCGTGTGTGCACCTGCAGCTCTGGGAGCTGGCTCTGAACAAGGATGCACAGGAGCCTCTGGTGCTCATGCAAGGCACCTCACACACCCCAGAGCTACTGATGCAATTCCTGACACACCCAGCACCAGCAGTGAGCACTTTCCTACTGCTTCCCATTTTCCCATCACAGTTAGGAAAAAAGAAAACCAAGAAATCCCCCAAGCTGCAAGTGTCTGTTGCTGTTCAGATGAGAAAATAAAAGATATTTCACCAAAGTCTGTTTACTCGTGTGCTGACACACGGAGAGGCTTTATTTAAAGCATTGAAAAGCTTCTTGGCCCCCCTCCTCATGCTGCCCAGTGTCCCCCAGTTTTAGATGTAAATGTGAAACCAATTTGTTGGGGTAAGATGCTGCATCACTGAGGTGAGTGAAGGGAGGAGGGAGGATGAGGGGCATGAAGAATTACATCAAGAACTGGCCCCCAGAGACCTGTGTGATGCACATCCCCTCATCACACTGGCAGCTCCCAGCATCCAGCCCCACTGGGGTTTATTTGCTCCAGAGCAGGAATTCATTTTGCACTCAACTAATGTAAGCCCAAAGTGCTTTCAGAAAATACTCCTCTAACAGAGACATCACGAAAGCCATTATTCTCCTGTTTAGAGTCAAACTAAGCAAATACAAAGGTAACTTTATTTTAAACAAACTACCATCACCACAAACAATGGATACCAAATATTCTTTTCCAATATACAAGGAATTTAACTTTAATTTTTGCTCTTCTTGAAGGAGTCAAGAATACCAGCTTGGCAAAACACCAGCTTGTGCAGCAACACGATGAAGAAACTGGAAAACACTTCCCTCCAAATCCTCTTCCTTAATGAGAGTTAAGGAAGTTTAATAATACATTTAATTTCAAGATCTCTTTCCTCCTACTTTCTAGAAAAGTATATAATCCAATGACACACTGAAAAAAAAATTCTTTTTTTCTAAATTATTTCTAAAGTGTTCCCAGTTATGTTCTTGAAAGTATTCCCAGTTGTCTGTGACATTATCAGGCTTCCTACCCACCCCACCAGCATCCTTAAGGACTGTCAGGGGGCTGTGTTTGCTGCTATCGCTGGATAGATCCAAAGCAGCTCAGAGGAAGAAATTTGCTCCACAGGGAACAAGCCTGATCCTGGTATCCTCCATGCCCCAGTACTGCTTGTTCACACCATCTCTGACTTCAGCCCTGTTTTACAGAGCCTGGAACTCCAGGTCACACCCAGCATCAGTCACCCGGCACCTTTCCCAGTATCCAGCTGATTCCTAAATGTCAGTTTTGCTAAGCAGCACAGGGATACCTGCAAAGCTGCCATCCCAAAGCTGCCACTACTACCACTCTTTCCATGCGGGGAAACTCAGAGCTGAGGTGGGCACAGGTGGGATGAAATGCTGGGATGACCAAGCCATGTCCTCTGGAACGAGCAGTCCCAGGGGAAGACTCCAAACAGGGCAGCAGGTGGGAGCTCTTCACCAAAACCACTCAAGTGGCTTTGCACAGAGCTTTTCCCCCTCTCTGCCTTGTCATGGATGCCATGGGCAGTGCAGAGCTCTGGCAGCAATGCCCTGCCCTGGTTTATAAAGCTCCTCCAGGGTGGAGGCTCCACCACTGCCCTCCTGTCCTCCCAGAAGCTCTTCCTGCGCCTCAAGGGCTTCACTTGACCACGGGCAACACAGGGACGTGAAGATTATTCCTCCCACCACCAGGACAGCCACTCAGTGCTGATGCTGAGCCTTGTTCCAAATATATCCTTGGAATCAGAATCCTCTCCTGCAGCCCCAGCACCACCCAGCACCCGCTGCTGGTGCCAGTCCCAGCACTGGTCCTTGGCCCAAATGGCAACGCTGCAGGTTTCAGTGCTCCTCTGAGGACAATCTTCTGGATGCTGGGACACCTTATAGGAGCACCCTCTGGAGTCCCACCATCCCTGTTCCCGTGCTGGAGGATGCATGGAGGAGCAGAAAGTCCAACAGCTGCTGGAGGCTGCCAGAACATCCTCTTTAACCTCCAGTCCCACCGCAAACAAACCAAAACAGTGCCAGGACACCAAGGCAGCTTTGGCTGGATGGAGCCCCTGAGCCCCAGTCCACAGCTGTGTGCATTCAACGCCATCCCTGGTTTGAGAGATGGCATTTTTTAGTGGGAACTCGAGTGCCACATGGAAACAGGGTCCTGCACACGCAGGTTGGTTGTTGCAGAGCATCTCACAGCTGTGCTGCACTGGAGGAGGAGCACCAGGCCAGATTCCCCCAGCCAAGGAACCGACCTGGGCATCCTTTAATTCTGTGGAAGTGAGGATTAACTGGACACTGCAATAGTTGTAGATGCACGGCAATATTAAGCCTTCATCAGCCTTACAAGGGCTAATTTATTATCCTTTCTGCTCCAAAAACAAGCTCTGCCTCCATTTACACCTTCACCGGTTCAAAGGAGGTTTCAGAGGTAAAAACCTGGACAAATTTTATCAATGAGTTCAAATCTTGAGCTAACTCAGAAGGAGGAATGGATTTACCCTAATCCCCTCCAAACATTCATCAACATCACCTGCCAGCTCAGCAGGATTTAATCTCTTTTTAATCTCTCAAAAGCAGTGGAGTGGATGCGGAAGAGGTTGGGCACACAGCAATGGTGGATCTCTCTCTCTCTTTCTCTCCCTTCTTTTTTTAGAGAATCTTGGCTGCCAAATCACATAAAGCAGCACTTGGAAATTCATTAGGATTTTGCTAATGTCACTTCCCAGGTAAACAACTGGTTTGGATAGAACACTATCTGGCTGAGGAGAAGGGGTGCTCACCCAGCAGCCTTGGAGGAAAGGAGGTATCTCCATGAAGATGCTTCAGGAGCTCCAATTCCACAAGCTGGCTGGCAGCAAGCACAGGGACTGCTCAGGCAGGCTCTGCCCTGGACCGAGGGCAGGGATGGGGAGGAGATGCACCAAATGGATCCCACAGCATCCACCAACACCACTACAAACCCATGTGCCAAAAGAACGGCTTTGCTCCGCAGGTACCGTGCCCTACAAACAGCTCCAGTCCCAGCTCTGAGCGCCTCACAGGGAGCTTCCCTGTCTCCCACTAAAGCTGCCAGCGACAGCGGCGACGCTGGCTCAGATGGCCGGGGTTGTCATGGCTAGTGCCACCCGCCCCTTGGCTCAGCAGCCCAGGGGACCCCTGGCACAGCACAAGGCTGATGGCAGCAGAGCCGGCGCGGGGGCGAATCCGATCCGGCGCCTTTGGGAGCCCCCGGATCGGAGCGTTAGCGTGTGATTCAAGGTTTACATAACACCACCGAGCGCTTTTGGCAGAAACAATTGGTATTAGCGAGGAAAAGGAAGCATCAGGAACAGCCGGCAGAGCAAAGAGACACCTCTCGCAGCAGCCCCCGGGCTAGGGAGAAAATAACTAACAAATGCAACAGAAGCAACACTTGGACAGCAGAGAGGGAGAGGGGAAGCCTCCGCAGAGGGAAACCAAGCCTGAATCGTGGCTGAGACGAGCAGGGAATTAGACCCTCCGTTGTCACCTCCTTCCCATCCCCGTCGGACCGAGCTTTTTGCTTCAGCGAGGCACTCCAGTCACGCCTGTCACACTCAAACATGACCAGGGGAAAGCTGAGCCTCACGGGGCTCCAGAGCTGTGAGGGACGAGCAGCTCCCGCTAATTGTGGGGCTTTCCAGAGCCCAGGCAGGGACACAAAGCATGGAGCTCGCTGGCCAACCAGCACTGCAGAGCCTGGCTCCATCACTGCACCTGGCAATGCATTGCACTGCGAAACCTTCAGTCGCACAAACTTCTTCATTTTTAGCTCAACTCAGCCTGGTGTTGCTGGGTTTCACTCTGGGAGGCTCTGTTTATCACAGAATATTCCGAGTTGGAAGTGACTTACAAGGATCATCAAAGTCCAGCTCCTGGCCTGGCATGGGACAGCCCCAAGGAGCCCAAACCAAATCCAGAGAAGCCCAAAAGAAGGCTGGATCACCCCACTGGCCTCGTTAGTGGCTCCACAATGGCCGAAGGGATGAGGCCCCCAGTTTCAGGTGGCCCAGCTGGCCCCTGTCCTGCTGTATGTCCCACACTGCCACCAGAGAATTAAGGAATCATAAAGGTGGGAAAAGACCTCCAAGATCAGAGTCCAACCATCAACTCAGCACTGCCCAGGCCACCACTAAACCATGTCCCCAAGCACCACATCTCCATGTTCCTGGAAGCACATGGCCACACCCAGAGAGCAGGACAGCAACCACCAGCCCTATCTCACAGCTTCTGAGGACATCTGGTCCCTCGGCACTGTGGCCTGGTGTCCCAGGGATGGGAAGAGCCCCAGCAGCTCTCCAGGAGCCTGTGGGTCCTGCAGCCTTCCTGCTGTAACTGTGCTAAGCAAGGAAGCAGCCTGTTCTCGAGACCTTTTTGTGCCAAACAGAGCATCCCTTCCAAGCTGGCACCGTCCCCACGCTCATGGCACGATGACAGTGACACAAGCTCAAGCCCCAGATCCAGCACCAGGCTCTTCCTGCCTCTGAGCTATCCAAGATTTCCAGCTCTGATGGCAAATGAGGAGCTCCAGTTGAGCTTCAGAACATCCTGAGACAATTCCTCAAAACAAGAGGATGTCAAAATCCTCATTTCCCAGAGAATTCAAGCAGTGTTTTCCTGAAAATGGGAACTATCTGTGGCTTCACTTGCAGCTTCTGGAGGGCAGCTCTGGATAGCAAGACTTAAAATCAAACTGAATCAGGAAAGTTTCCATGACAAACTTGGATTTGCCTGAGATAAAAAGATCCTGGTTTAGAATCCAATTTGGGTTGGAAAGGACCTTAAAGATCATCCCCCTGCCATGCACAGCACAGGAAGGTGAAGGAGTGGGAAAAGAGCATGATAATTTTGTGCAAGGCTGCCCTTGATTCCAGCTCTTCACTGATTTCCTCTCAAACTTGCACATTGTGACCTCTCCAGGCAAAAAATAAAATTTAAAAAAATATAATAAATAAATAATAGTAATGCATGCAGGGAAAGGATGCCAGCTCTGGAGCCTGCAATCCAGATCCCTGCTCCCAGGACATATTTCTAAATCTCAGTCAATACCACATGTTTTCCAAGGAACGAGGCATTTCACATTTTATTAATTCTAACTAAAGCCTTTTTTATTGCAAACTTTCTATTTAGCATTTGATTGCAGTCACCACCACTGAGACTCTCACTGTATTAGAGCAGAAAATCTATTGATATTTTTCCTTCCTGCCATCTCAATCCCAGAAGGTGCTATTGAAATTAGTTCAAATACACTTCCAGAGGTCCCTTCCAGCCTGAGCTACTTTGTGGTTTTTAACATGTGTTTGTTTCTCTGGTGTTCTCACACAAACTTGGAACCCCACTTCCACAGGAGATTGAAGCTCCATGTTGTTATTCCCACCAGGATTTGGCCTCTCCTAAAAAGAAGGCCAAATATGCCAAACAACGCACTTAAAGGCCTGCAAGTTTATGAAGCTAAAAAGACCATTTCAATATTTTTCCCCTTTTCAAAGCCCAACTCTTAAATGGGGAAACCAACTTAGTAGTGTTCAAAACCCCACCATTCTGATCTGATTTAAATCAAATGGTTAAATACTCCACATGTTTGGCACAGCCAGAACTGTCTGCTTTGCAAACAGATGGCCACCCACTATTAATTTACCACCTTGACACAGAAATGCAGGTTGTCAATTAATTAAAAAACAAATGCCAGCAGTCTTCAGTTCACATTACGACCTGCAGCCTTTTCTCTTTATCTTAAGTGGAGGGGGAAAAAAAAATTATAGAACTACCACCTACTAACGCAGACTCTTGGCTCGAACAGATTTATCAAGTTGAAACCACCGTGTCTCCAACATCCGTCTGGGGTGGAGGAGCCCAGACCGTAATTCCAGTGTCAGTCCCTAAATATCCCTGGATTGAAGGCTGACCTCACTGTCTGGCTGCAGGGCCAGACCCACGGCGCTCGCTGGAAGGTTTTTCTTCAAGGGCTGTTTGATCTTCAATCAACAATGCTTATCAGTGCTAAAGTCTGCCAGCCATTCCCAAAAGTTTGATATTTTTAACAGCACATTCTTCTTCTCCTTTGAATGCTGTTTAGAGACAAGATAATGCAGCAGGGGAAAAGCTGCCTCCCTGGGCTGAGCATGGACAAACAGAGCAGGATCAGACTGGGGGGGAATATTTTCCAGTGCTACGAGCCCCAGTTTCTGTGCTTTATGTCCCCCCCCTCCAGTACTTCTGCTTCTTCTTCTTCATATAATATTCTAATGCTTTTTTGGGCCATTGCATAAGCTGACAAACCAAGATAATTCAGTTAGAATTCACTGAAGTTTTTGTAAATTTTACTTCCATGCTGTCAAAGTTTCTCTTCATTTTGTTGGACTCCAGGGCACACTGCCCCTCTTCTGACAGTAGGGACTACAGATCTAATTCCCTAAAAATACATCATTCTTCCACTGCAGGCATGATGTTCTGAGATGGTTCAGTGTATAAAGCCCCTCTGTTCAAAGAAGCACCCAAGAAAACTAAGAAACAGGGAAGGGATCTGTTATTTGTTGACCAAAAAAAAAAAAAATTTAGGGTTCTGTAACTGTAAGCAATGCAACAAAATCACTGAATGGTTTGGGTTGGATCTCATTCCACCCCTGCCATGGGCAGGGACACCTTCCACTAGACCAGGGTGCTCCAAACCCCGTCCAGACTGGCCTTGGACACTGCCAGGGATCCAGGGGCAGCCACAGCTTCTCTGGGCACCCTGTGCCAGGGCCTCCCCACCCTCACAGGGAACAATTCTGTCTTAATATCTATCCAACCCTTCCCTCTGGCAGTGGGAAGCCATTTCCTGCTGACCTGTAAACCAGACCCATGTTCAAAGTCCCTCTCCAGCTCTCCTGGAGCCCCTTGAGGCCCTGGAAGGGGCTCTGGGATCTCCCTGGATCCTTCTCTTCTCCAGGTGAGCACCCCCAGCTCTCCCAGCCTGGCTCCAGAGCAGAGGGGCTCCAGCCCTTGGAGCATCTCTGTGGCCTCCTCTGGACTCGTTCCAACAGCTCCATGTCCTTCTTACCTTGGGGGCCTTCAGCAGCCCACCCTGTGCCCTCCCACAGCACCACAAATGTCCCTGGGAGCACCTTCCTCGTGGCATAAAGGAGAGGTGATGGTGGGGTGGAATCAAACAGCTCATCCTTGACCAAGGGTTCAGCTCTCAGGGGAGAGAGGAGCTCAGCCTGCACTGCTGGAACAGCACTGAGTTCCACCAGCTCCCTACATGGACCAGCACCAGACGAGGCCAAGCTCTCCACTACCACAATGTCCTCCCCCTCCCAGCATCATCCTTCACACTGAATCTGTTGCATTTACGGGCTTTCAAAAGGCTTGACAGCTCCCAAAGAGCCTACACAGCCCTACCACCTTCCCAGGGAGAGGGAGATGTTCAGGAAGAAACTGCTGGGTGACCCTGGCTGGAAAGGTGAAACTCTTACACAGGTATAAGTGTGGAGATCCACATCTTTGGAAGAGAGAAGACTTTCAGATGTTCCAGGCTCTGCTTGCACTTCTCCACGGACCTGGATCTCCTGCAATGGATGCTCAGTGCTCGGGGTGGCTCAAATTAATCCTAAAATAACCCCCAAATGTCTGGGGGGCCCTGAACTCAGCTGCTCCTTCTGGAGAGGGAGATCTAAGCCAGTTCCTGCAGAGGATAAAAGGCAGAGCCATGACACAGCTCTTATTTCCCAACCTTGGCCACTGGCAAGAACAGAGATGGAGAGGAAGATGATTGTTTTTTTCTAAGGTGGAGAGGAAAAGCACCATGCACAGGCAGACAGCTGGGAAGAAAGGGGATGGAGCCTCCCTGACAAACCCAGACGGGGATGGAAACTCTGACTCATCGGTAGGTTTTGTGGGAAGAGACACCTGCTAATGTGATCCAGCTAATCCGATAAAAAAGTGCTCCTTGCCACTGGGAGTGGAACGGGATCCATGGGGTCACGGGGAAAATACAACCTGGCTGACAGTGAGGATGGTGGCATGCCACCAGAGGGGAGGGTGGCATATGCCAGGGCTTGTCCTCCACCTCCCCTGAGCACCACAGTGCCAGGGCTTCCCGGACCTTCTCCTTGAGGCTGAGGGCCTCTGCTGCCTGGAAGATGATGCTCCTTGGGAATGGGGAGAAGAGGCTCAGGGCAAAGCTGCAGCAAGTTCTGCCACCCACCTCACAGGTCCTCAGACTGTCACCCCCCTTTTCTAGCACCTGCTAAGTCATGAGATCCTTAGGAACCCAGGAAGAAAAGGCAGCATGAGAGCAGGGGGCTGAGTCCTCAAACCAACAGAAAAAAATGAAACCTTCTATGTTTTGAACACTGGCAAAATTCAACCTCCCGTGTCCAGATCCAGCCCAGAATTAGTGGTCAAGAAGCTGCCTCGGACCAAGGCTGGCCCGATTTCTGCAGATCCGGTTCCTCCGAAGCCAAGTGCAGCAACCAACACAAACCAGCACTCCAATAATCTCTCCATAAGAACAATTCCTGGCCCGGGGCCCCGTTTAACACTTCCCTCCCGGTTCCTTTTGCCACCGAGCCGAGCTGCAACCCCACCGTCATCAGGAAGAGATTTAATTATATCTGCAGAGGTCAAGCAATTCATGCAAAAGATGAGGGCGGCGGAGAGAGATTCTGTGGCACAACACGAAGATTTCGCCTGCAGCACCGTGGCAGCCAGGGCCATTTTTCAGGGAAGAAATGGCATCCGTCGGAACAAAACCTCCGGAGGGAAACAATAGGAAAAGGTGGGGGGGGAGGCAGACAATTAATGTATTTAAATCTGCTCATATAGCTGCAAAATCAGGCAATTTAATGCTGTTTCCTATCAATTTTTTTTCTGTTTTTAAAGAGTGGTGTGATCAGTGCTTATTCCAGTAAGTTTTGTTGGGAGATTTCTTCCTGCTGAAGCTGAGCTCTGTATCCCTAAGTATCCACTACAATTATATATATGATGTATAATATATCATCTAGAATGCATCATATAATTTAGATAATCTATTAGATAACAGCTAATTTATGTATACCACACAATATCTTATATGTCAGATATAATTTATGTGTAATATTATAGAACATACATTATGCATTATTTAATTATATTAAAACGAGTGTAAAATCACAAAGGTGGAACATTAGAGCTCCAACCTCCAATTAGGAATTAATAGTATGAAAGCTCTAATCACACTAACACTTCAGCCTGACTTGAGGAATACTGAATAAGAGCTCAAGAGGAGGCAGAGGTGCTGCTACACGACAGTTCAGACAGAAGCCTCGCACTCACTGGATGGAAAATTGTCAGGAAAAACACATTAGCAACACAATAACTTATTTTTAATGTGGAGCTGTTAGGAAAACACAATTATATGCTTCATTTATACTGCAAGATATAACCCAACTTATGGTAAAAGCATTTAGAGCTCGATTTGTAAAAAAACCAGAGGAGCACAAAGGTAATAGGGGAAAATTGCACCTCGAGGGGAAAATGCTCCCCCCTCCCAGTGGGGCCAGTCCATGGTGGTGGAGCATCCTCACCTCCCTCTCCCTGTACCCAGCAGGAAAGAGATGCAAAGTGAAGGCAGAATGAAAACAGAGATTTTTCTGCAAATGCTGCAGAAATATCACAATGGTAACAACAACCCCCAGGGAAAGAAGCTGGCAGTGCCCATCCTCACAACGAGGAAAAGCTAGAAGAACTCTGCAAGGTTACGGGTGCTCTCCCACTGCCCTGGCACGAGGATCAGCCACGCACTCTCCAGGTTATAGGATGCTCTGGTCTGTTACAAGCAAAATACGGTTTATTAATGGAATGTTTTCTCCATTACGGATGCACAGACTGATCCTGGTGCCTGCTGCAGGCTCAGAGGTCCAAGTGCAGAGCCAGTCATGGATTTACCCTGCAGTTGTGGTGGTGTAACACCCACAGGCTTTGGAACACTGATTCAGGGGACAATCACTGATTTGAAGAATCATAAATAAATCAGAGAAACTTGTACAGTTTTGATCCTGAATTTTTTGTCTCTTGATGTCTCCTCCACCACAAGGACTTCCACGGATCAGGCCCTGGACAAGGTTATTCAGAAGCAGCCCAAACAAATGTGTTGTTATACACAAGTCAGACCGGTCTTCAAAACATCTCCCATTGTTCCCAAAACAACCAGATTAAAGCCTCCCCTCTGTGCACGCAGAGAGAATAACATTTTCTATGAATGGATGGACATTCATTATTTAGCTCCCAGTCCTTGACTTAAAGCCCAAGGCAAAAAATGGAGCTTCAAACACTTTCTGCCGTGCAACCCATCAAAGACCACTCTGGAGAACGCAGGGTTGTCCCACTGAGTAGCTCAACCACTTTTCAGAGGAAGCCCTTGCCCACATTCAGGGCCTAAAAGAAAAAAAATTGAAAAAAAAAAAATCTACATTTGCAAATCAATAGGAGCTGCCTGCCAAATGAGAATGAAATGGGCCCCAAATTAAAAATCTGCTGGACTTTGTTCTCCATCCAAAATCCTCCATCTCCAAAGAAAGATTTATGCTACTTCAAAACAGAGTTGGCTTCGAAAGTAGGAAGGGAAAGAATGCATTTTATCTTCCAGAATGGCAAAGCAGTTCTGGAACAAGGAAAAAGGGACCGTGTTTATCACTGCAATGTACAATTTATTGTAAAAGTCAAAACAGAACATTTCACAGAAATGCATTTGCTCTATTGACTTGGGCTCGTACCAGCTCAGATCCCATTTCTGAAGGGTTCTTAAAAGAAGAAGAGAGCACTGGTTGCAGATTAATACCCATCACATGACTAGTAGATTTTAATTATCCATAATTTATGATGGTGTATTGGCAAAATACTTTTTGTCAATTTATCAACCTAAAAGGCAAGAGAGAGGGTGTGTTTGGAGAGGCAGAGCCACAGCATCCTACTAGGAAAATTCGGGAAGAGATTTGATGGTGCTGATGAATCCTACAGAAATGCTGCAGGTTAATAACAGGGTCCCCAGCACGGGGGCTCCCAAGGACCATGGGCACTCCCAGGGTCTCACAGCAGTGTGGATTTGGTATTCCCAGGCTGGGTCCTCCTCCTCCCCCCCATCAATCCCCATCAACTCCACTGGCTGGAAATCGGGCATCGTGCTAACCCAGACTGATCATTGTAACACCAGAAGCAACCAGGAAGAATTTAAATTTATTTCTGCAGGAAGAATAGAGATGATAATTCACTCCCCAAAGATGCCCCTGGGGAGCAGGGAGCAGGATCACTCCTCCTGCATCACAGCATCCCTGCACAGCCTGCATGAAAGAGCGCAGGGTATCGTGCTCTGGCAAGATTCCTGTCACAGGCCTCCCTTGTCAAGGCAATTTTGCCTGGGCTGAGAAGGAAAAACTCCCTCTTGAACATCGTGGACCCACACACACAGTTTAGGATCTAGGAAAAACCCTTCCCACACCAGATCCTGTCGCTAAAGCTCTGCTAAGAGCAGAACGAGCCTCAGTGTTACTAAAATGCACATTTTTTACCATGGTTTACTTACTGTGAAATACAGCTGCAGAATCTCCCTAAAGCTCAAGTGGGAAAAATCCCCACAATTTCTCAAAGCAATTGGAGGGATGGGAAAATGCCCCACCAGGGAGCAACACCCCCTTAGGTGGTGCAGGAACACGCTGCTCTCACCCAGAACACCAGCACCACACACGAGCAGCTCAAAACCCTGCAAAAGATTTCCTGGCAAGTGAGCGGGAAAGGGTCTGCAGCAGGTACCAATGCCCCAGGAAAAAGGCCAGAGGGGACAGAAAAAGGGGTTTAGACCCAGATTTAAACAATCCAAAACAAAGTTAGGTGTTTCCTTTAGCGGCACTCAGGTGGCCGATGACAGGGACAGGTGTCGCAGGTTGGGTGAGGGCTCCTCACACTTTCAGCTGAGTGTCCCCAGTCCCTCGTGGTCACTGTGCAGACACCAGAGGTGTTCCTGCTGTCCCAGTGATGTAGCAGGTCCTGGATCCAGCCCACAGGATGGAGGGGCCAGCAGTCCGGAGTGGAAAATGCTCATTGCAGCTTGTCCTCTCAGGTGGCTCCTTATCACCCCCACACCTTGGGTTGAGCACTGTGCAGCCCTAAAAATCCTGCTAAAGAGCTTCAGTCCTCCAGGCTGCGAGCAGCAGCTCCCTGCACCGGGAAGTTTGGGGCCGGCTCCGCTTCCCAGCTGCCATGGCAGGCTGCTCCATGCAGGATCACTAGTGACAGGGACTGGTTTACACAGGGAGCCCTTTTCCTGGGCTTCGATGCCACCAACTTTCCTGATCCATCAGAACTCCTCACCAAACGCAGTCAGCAGCAGGGAGGGCTCCTTCTCACCCTGCCTCATGGGGCAGGAGGGCTCTCGTTATCCACTTGTGGGTGTCCAGCCCCTCACTGCCTTCTCCATCCCTCCCAGTGGCCAGCCCTTCCAGGGAAAAGAGGGGTGCTGTGGAAGCAGTTAAAGAAAGGATGCAAATGCCCCCCTTCTGGGGAGGCCTCGGCTGAACACATGCTCCCATTTCATTATCCCTCTAAACATCCCTTGTTCTTTCAGAAATGGAAATGCTGATACGCAATAGGCCCCTGTGTAGCTGCACAGAGGAATTGTGGCTGACTGCAGCGTGCAGGCGAGACTGGAGACCTCCCGGTAACAATATCATGTCCAGTAAGTGCACAAAACAATTCCATTAACGTTTCAGGCTGCTTTGGGCTAAGGCGGCTCACGGCGATGGCAGAGCTCCGCCGTGCTCCCAGCGAGTTGCTCATGCACAGCGACACTGCACAGCCCAGCTTTGCTGCCTCCCCCTAAAGAAATAAATAAATAAACGAAGGGGAAAAACAAAACAAAACAAAACAAACCCCTGAACAATACAAGCCTTTAAAATTAAAGGGCTTTAGAGCCCCTCCATAAACTCAGTGAAGCAGGAGGACAGCAAAGAGCCTGTAAGTGCTGCTCACCCAGGTCTTTCCTAGAGATGGATTTTGTCCAGGATATCTGCACATCACAGTGAGAGAATTCTGATTTTTCCAGTCCACCCTACCCTCCTCTGTAGCTTTTTTAAGTGGAAATGCTTTGAGGCAGATGCTGTCTTGGCCCAGCCCTGGGCTGAGCCACCAGCACCAGACAGGAGCAATGGGCTTGAGACTGGTGTGAGGTTCTGGAGTTTCCCAGAGTATCCCATGGGGCTCCAGGAAGCAGGAGTGCTCAGGAAGTGCTCTCCATGGCAGGCACAAGAGAAACAGCATGCTGCTGGTGATCCTCGGCTGGATCCCACCCCGCACCTGCCCGAGTTATCCAAAGGAAAAGCAGCAGGAGACACCTCCTCCCGCTCCATGGTCTGATGCTGAAGTTACAACCGTGATACCTGCAGTCTGTCAGGGAAACAGAGTCAGCCCATTTGATCCCTGGCTTCATTCCAGCGGCCTCATGCCACAGACAAACGTGCACGGCTGTGCATAAGCAAATGTCATTTGATAACTCAGAAAAGAAAAGAAGGGGGGGGGGGGGGGGAAGCGCCCTGAATATCAGCAAAGGGTAAGTCACTTCCTTTCTTCTGCCGCTGCCTTAAGATCCTCCGTAGCAGTGACAACAGCAGCATCTGGTGGCAGTGGTCAGTACCTGGGGTGCTCCTCTCCGGTGTCCCATCCACCCCGGCCGGCACCAGCACCCATCGCACCCGCTCACCCGCCGGGGCTGAGCTCGCTGCACACCCAGAAGAGGCGATTTCCTGCAGCCTCCCGGCCGCAGCGGCAGCGAGGACCCGCGGATCAATTGCGACCGCCTAATCCGGGACTAATCTCAGGGATTCAGGCCACGGATGAGCTGACGACGAGGGGCCCCGCGCCCCAAGGCTCGGGCGGGCGCTGCCGGGGGGACACGGGACCACGCAGCCCCCAGCCTGAGACACTGTGAGCACGGCCACGAGCCCCAGCTCCCGCAAAAAACACTGGAAGGCAAAGTAAATCACGTTGACATCCAACAACTTCTTGGTCAAACCGAGTTCCGAAAGCCAGCAGGCTTTGGGGGCAGCCACAGTTGCCAGTGGCACACGCTCACATGATCCCAGATTTGTGCTTTCACGCACTACTGATGTTTCAGCAGGACAAATGTCCTGCTTCCAGGTGAACCAGCTCTCGTTAGTATTTTAAGAGCATATTTAGTGTTTTAAGAGCAACGGCAATGGTAATAAAACAGTTTGAAGCCAGCAGTACACAGATACAGGCGAAAACAACGAAAGTTGTTTCCTTTCAGTATAATCTGGCCTCTCAAAATAAACGAGAACTATTAGGTTTGCTACAACTTAATAAAAAGAGACAAATAAACCAAATGACAGAGAACAGTTAAATACATATCTTGATACATAAAGATTAATTAGCCGCGTCTGGGAAGCCACACACGTTTCCCTCTGCTTGTGTCTTAAGAGTTTGATCCCAAAGTACCACAACAGTGAGGTGAGCCGAGAGCATCCTGAGCTGCTGTACCGACGCAGGAGAGCATTTTCTCCTTTTATTAACTTTTTTCAACGCAATTACCCGAATTTGGCCCGAAAGGCAGCAGGATTACGTCTGGGATGATCCTCCTCCCTCCAAAGGGATCTGTATCCCACGGCTTTGTAGCTGAAACATCAGCGCTGTTTACCCACACCGAGCAAGGCGATACTCGCAGAGAACTCCTTATCCCTGAAGTAGCATCTATCCCCTTCGCTTCGCCTTCTCTAGGGTGAGGGAAATTTCCTACAGCACCTCCGCGCTCTCAAATATCCCCTGCGCATCCCTCTCCCGTTTCAAGTGCAGGGTGCTTCGCCTCGCAGCTGCAGCGAGCGGGGAAAATGTGGGTGAGGGAGGTCTGGGGGCACACGGACACCCCCAGCCCCGGGCTGGTGCCCCCTCCGCGGGAGAGCCTCGCCGGGGCGCACAGGCAGGTAGGGGACGGAGGCGAGGGACGGGGCCGGACCCCGCTCGGGAGGAACCGCGACCCGGCCCGTCGGCTCCGCAGCTCGTGAACAAGATGCAAAACAACAACACGGCGAAGAACAACAGGAAAAAAGTGCCCGACAACAACCGCAACAACAACCCCCCTACCCCGCGCATCGCCCCGGGCCGAGTGCTCCCGGAGCGGAGGAGGTTAAACCAACCCGGCACGGACACACGGACACCGCGCTCGGCTCCCGGCCCGCCCCGCCGAGCAGCGCCCCGGGCTCGGGCTCCCCCCGCCCGCTGCGGGGCCGCCCGGGCACCCGACGGCTCCCCCCGCTCCGCTTCCAGACCACTTTCAAAATTCCCTCCCGCAGGAGCCGGGCGCCGCCGGCACTTTCCGTCCCCGTGCCCCGCTCCCGTGCCCGCGGAGCAGCGGCGGGACGCGCCGAGCCCGGGGACTCCCCGCGCCCCCGGTACCTTGTTGCAGTGATAATAATCCAGCGGTCCGAGGCAAGTGGGGTCCGCGCCGGGCAGCGAGCCCACGGCGGGGGGGGCGGAGGGGTAGAACCGAACGTCCATGCCGGGGCTGCGGGCGGCGGCAGGCGGGGGCTCCAGCGGGCATGGACCCGGCTGCGGCGGCGGCGGTGCCTCTGGCGCGGGGAGAG